>ML809901.1:0-16340 GCA_009831015.1 Picea engelmannii
TTTTGCAACACCTTATAAGGGCCATAGTACTTTGGTGATAATTTATTATCCTTCTTATCTTGCTTGAGGGACATCTGTTTGTATGGTTGTAGTATTAAAAATACCCAATCCCCTACTTCAAAACTTGTTGTTTCATGTGATTCAGTGCCATGGTCAGGTTGTCCTTTAAGAGTTGGAGAACTTTTTTTTGATGCTCGATGTGATCTTCCACTACTTGAACCTTAGATTTTTCTTTTAGAGAAGAAGTGATGGACAGTGGGTGATATCCATATAGATCCATAAATGGTGTCATTTTTGTTGCAGTATGAAAGGAAGTGTTATACCATCATTCTACCAAGGGTAACCACTTGAACCATTGTGTTTTTTTATCAGAGACAAATCAACAAAGGTAGCCTTCCAAACATTTGTTCACTATCTCATTTTTTCCATCAGATTGAGGATGATAAGATGAACTATGAGCCAATTGAGTACCCAAACAAGAAAATAATTATGTCCAAAAATGTCCAGTGAAGATGGGATCTCTGTCACTTACAATAATATTTGGGATTCCATGTAGCTTTTGAACTGTCTCCATGAATGCGGTGGAAACTGTATTGTCTTTGGAAGGATGAGAGAGTGCACAAAAGTGTGTGTACTTGGTCAATCTATCAATAATCGCCATGATGACACTCTTTCCTTCAGAATTTGGTAACCCTGTGATGAAATGCATGGAAACCTCATCCCAATGTTGACTTGGGATGGTTAATGGTTGTAAAATACATGGGGTATTAATTATTTCCACCTTATTTTGTTGGAAAACCAAACATTCTGCCACAAACCTTTGAACATCAGTTTTAAGGCCATCCAAACAAAATTCCTTCTTGACCATGTGATAGGTTTTCAAAAATCCAGAGTGCCCTCCTACCGGAGCGATGTGCAATTCCAAAAGTACCTTTTGTTTGAGTCAGGCGTTCTTACATAAATATAAGCAATTTTTGTACCATAATGAATCAAGTTTCCATGTAAATGTATTTGATGCATTGGAATCCTACCGCAACCTCTGAATGAGAGTCCACGCTTTTTCGTCATTATTTCATTCATCCCTTGCTTCTATTATCAAAACAGTTTGGATGGTCGAGATAGAACAGAGAAAGGCCTCAACATCTTCATCCTTTCTTGAGAGTGCATTCGCCACAACATTTTTATTCCCTTTTTTGTAGATGATTTCAAAATAATAACCCAACATCTTGGTCACCCATTTTTGTTGTTCTTCTGAAGATAGTCTTTGTTCCAAGAAGTATTTAAGATCGTCATGATCTATTTTGACCTTGAAGTTCCTACCTATGAGGTAAGGGTACCATTGCTTCAATGCATGTAGTATTTCCATCATTTCCTTCTCATAAATGTGTTTGTGTAAGTCCTTTCCCTTGAGTGGTTGACTTTCAAAAGAAAGGGGCCTTCCTTATTGCATTAGAACAACACCATTTCCATTTCCTGAGGCATCGCATTCCATAATAAAGGTTTTTGTGAAGTCTGGTGTGGTAAAGACAAGAGCTTTGCACATTTCCTCTTTAATTTGTTCAAAATCTTGAGTTTCCTCTAGAGTCCATGAAAATGCATCATTCTTAGTTAATGTTGTTAAAGGTGCTACTATTCTTCTACAGTTCCAAACAAACATGCGGTAGTAACCTGCCAAACCCAAAAATCCTCTAACATTCTTCAATGTTTTGGGAATTGGCCAGTCCATCATGGCATTAATCTTGTTAGGGTCTACCTTGACACCTTCATGAGATACAATATGAACCAAATATACTTTACCTCCTTCACCCCAAAGAAACATTTGGATGGTTTGGCATATAGTTTTTTCTCCTTTAGTAGTTGTAGCACCCTGTCAACATGTCAAACATGATCCTCCCAAGACTTCCTATAGATTAGTGTATCGTCAAAAAATACTAACAAAATTTTTTGAAGGAATGGATTGAAAATAGAATTCATTACCCCTTGGAATGTGGAAGGTGCATTTGGAAGGCCAAAAGGCATGACCAAAAATTCATAATGGCCTCCATGAGTTCGGAACAATGTTTTTGGGATATCTTCTTCCTTCATTCTAAACTGATGATACCCTGAATGAAGATCCAACTTTGTGAAGTAGATTGCTCCATGCAGTTCATCTAAAAATTCATGAAAGAAGGGAATGTGAAACTTATATTTAATGGTGATCTTGTTGACCTCTCTATAATATGGACACATACGCCATGAGCCCTCTTTCTTGAGTACCATTACCGTCGGTGCAGAGTAAGAACTTTGGCTAGGTCTAATAATGCCAGCCTCTAACATTTCTTCAACCATACGCTCAATTTCACTCTTCTGGGAATAAGGGTATATGTAAATCTTGATGTTAGGAGGAACACTCCCATGAATTAGGTGAGTAGCATGATCATGATTGCGAGTGGGTGGAAGACCTCTGGGGATATCTTCAAATACTTTGGAATGCTTATCAATGATCCCTTGGAGATATAGGGGAATATATGGCTTAGATGTTTGAACATCTAGTGAGCATAGTTGTACAATTACACCCTGATGCCCCTTTTTCAATAATTTTTTCATACCATTAGATCTTATCACCTTACTGGGTTTCCCTGTGACCCCTTAACTCAATATCCTTTCCTTCCAATGAAAATTTCATGAAAAATTATTGAAAATTAAAAGTCGTTGTTCCCAATGATTGTAACCATTGGACTCCTATTACAACATCAACACCACCCATGGGTATAGAAATCATTGGACTATTCATTACATATTCCCCCATAGTAATATTGATCTTATGGAATTTTCTTGAGCAATTGATAGCTCCTCCATTTGCAATCATTACTTGAAACTCTCGCAGTGGATATATAAAACAATTGAGAGCTTTGTCTAATTTATAGTGAATGAAATTATGAGTACTACCGTAATCAATTAGGACTATTACCTTATTCTTTTTTATATATACTTCGATATTGAGGATTTGAGTAGTGCTAATTCTAACCAACACATTACATGATATGGTGGGAGTCAACTCTTCAGAAGAAATCTCTTCTACGTTTTGATCTTGAGAAGGTTCTTGTTCTTGTTCTTGTTCTTGTTCTTGTTCTTCTTCCTCTTCACAATATATGTAGAATAATTTCTTCTCACCACACTTATGTCCCTTATTGTATTTGTTGTCATGATTAAAGCATAAACCTTTTTCTTTTCTTTCCTCCAATTGTTGAGGTGTCAACCTTGTAGGTTTAGGTGGTTTAGAAGAAGGAACATTATTCTCTTGATAGATGTTAGGAGTGGTCCTTCTAGTATCCATAGCCATATTTTTACTTTCAACATTTATCGCCACCCTGAAAGAATTCTCCAATGATTTGGGTTCCCAAAGGTGAACCTCATGTTGAATGTTATCCTTTAAAGTTCCTATGTATACATCAATTAGGTGTTCATCTGGAATATATGTTACCTTTATATTCAATATTTGGAAGTTCTCAATATGCTCCACAACTGAACCCTTTTGCTTGAGATTTATCAATTGGCTAAAGAAGGTATTGCCCCTTGTATCTTCACGGTGTTCTATCATTTCTTCCGTGAAAATTTTCCAAGTGAAAAGTGATTTGCGAGAAAAAATCCTTCGATACCACAAAAAATTATTGGGTTCTAAATATAAAGATGCAATTCGTACCTTTTGTGTGTGTAGCACATCATGTATATCAAAGAAATGCTCCATATAGAGTATCCATGTGATTGGATCATTTCCATCAAAATTTCTCATATCGATCTTAGGAAAGTGGTTGGTCTTCAACCCAAAGTTGGAGTTTCTCTAGTCTTGATTCATCTTCCTTTTATCCTCATCATGAATTTCATGGAATACATTGTCACTTTTAGGTGGCCTCTCTATTAACAATTTTTTTATTCCTTTCATAATCTCCTCTTTTAAACCATCCATATTAGTATCCATTATCACTTCCAGCTTAACTTCAGTTGAATACATCATCCTTTGTATTTCATATTTTTTCACTGCCTTATTTTGTAAATCATCTATGTCCTTAAGCATTTCTTCACCTTCATCAAGAGTCCAAGTAGGAATATCTGAGGGCTTATTTGGTGTATACATTCCCTTTTTTGGTGGCATGTTGGCCAAGTATCATTGCAAGGTAGGAATTTCTAATTGGCTTAGGTAGAGGTCCTCACAGATAAGGGAGTGTCAGGTGTTATAGCTCTCTGATATACATGCAAGGTACAACAATAGTACTCAACACAATATCTCAGGGAACTAACTAAGGAGGGTTGACCATGCCCTTATCCATACTATCCAACTTCCCAAGTACTAGAGAGTGATCTCCCCGAGTGTTGTTCTCGGTGTACTATAGAAACAAGATGACCAAATGGTTTACTCGGTTGGTCTCAAGATTCTAAGGGGTCTCTCGATATATTACAGGTACATGGGAGCTCAAATTCATAGTATTTTTTTCTAATTCACAACCATTCAAAAGGGGCCTTCCAATATACTCTAGGTACGTGGAAGAACAACACATTCTCTAGGTTGTAGCGCTGACAAGTAACAATAACTCCTACGTTTAAAGACACCATAATACATATGTACCTAAAAAACCTTAAGATTCTCCCAAATTTATGTGATACTCTTTTTATCCCACTTTATTCCACTTTTTGAATCACCCCAATCGGATCTTCTAGTCAAAAGATATTCAAATTTCCAAAAACAAAAACACACCTTTTAAAACCCTGATTTGGAGATTGTTTTTCTAGTTGACCTTTCTTCTGTTGTAGATCTACAATTTCAGCCCTTCTAAGTCTACAGTTTCTACATGACGTAGCTTGATGTGTTTTATTTCCAACCCCATAGGTTATACCAAGGTTGGATTCTCCAATAGAAGTTTATGATAACTTTCCCAATATGTGCTTATTTTTTCCCTTTCAGGAGAGCGAACTTGTACGGACTTCCACGTGTCACTTTCTTCACTTCAGAACTTTAAATTCATACCAGTACAACTTCGGTCCATACCCTAACTAATGGAATAGGTCTCACTCAATTTGGAGGTTTGTAGCTTCAAATATAACATTTTCCCCAAGAACACTTGTTTTATACTGAAATATGGACCATCCCAAAACCCTAATTTCCTCAGGGAATAACATTTGGAGTACAATGAATAAGGGATGAAATTTGTATACAATATACGTCACTATTCGTACTTCACACTGTAAAATTTTTAGAACCTTAAACCAAGGTGAAAAAATTTGGGAGCGAAACTTCCAAGAAGACTTGTTTCAAACTAGTTTCAAGACTAGTAAAAAACCCTAACTTGAACATAATGTATCTCCAAAAATGTAATGAACCAAGATATGAAATTTGGACCCAAGTTTTATCTATATGTTTCCTATACACCATATAAATTCCAAATGCTAAACTTTCCAAAAAAAAAGTTGTAACAAAAATTCCAAGAAGACTTGTTTCGAAGAAGCCAGTCTCAAGGATTGTCTAGCTCTGATGCCAAATGTTAAGAACCAAATATCAAAATAGCATAAAAACCTCAAAATAAGAAATCAACGCCTTGAAAAAGAGAGAAATTCAGATAACAAGCCTCTTCAAGGGGGCAACCTCCTTATACATCATATGCATTCACAATTACAAAATGATTCCAAATGAAAAGGTCTCCTTAGTGTATATAGGAGACTAGGAGGTACAATTACAACTAATGGACCCAAGCCGACATAAATAAAATAAAAATACTAATGTAATATTTCTCAATTAAGGGGTAATCTGCCACTATTTATGGCTTAACAACTTTGCTACCAATTAGTTGATTAAGGGTTAGGGGTTATGGATTGATTTGGAGTTTAAAGAGGATAATGGACTAGAGGGTTTGATGTTTGTTGGTTAGTGAGAGTACCAGTGGCTAAGGTGTCCTAGTTGCCTTCACAAACCACACACATACCCTCTTAATTTCTTCTTAATGCATACAAAAAAGAAAAAAAACTACTTTGACATTAAATATTTCCAGTTGAAGTATCTTGTTATTTTAGTATTTTCCATGTAATATTTATTAAGGTGGAATGAATTCTCACATAAGGATTTGCCACTGTAATAATAGTTTTTAATATATTACATGGTTGAGAACCATAGGTAGGAGTAGACAAACATGACATGATACCAAAACCGTAAACAATGTCACTATCAAATTAAGGAGGATCCAATCACATCAATTCGAATCTTTATACCAAAGTCTGGTTGACTATAAGGTACTAGAAGATAAACTACAGAGCATAAATACTAGTTTTATCACAGTTGTTAGCAAAAAGAACAAAATAGAGAGAAAAATGACACAATTGATCAAAAATATGATACCTTTATTATATCAATAGCTAAGTTCACTTGCCTCTTCGAGGGGAAAACCTCTAGCAGAGCAGAGCTCAATTAAAAAATGATTCACAAGACAAAAATTTTCCATGCTTTGTACCCCTATTTATACTATGTCTATCTTCTAGAAAACATTTTACATGAAGTACTTTCTAGAGGTATAACCTTCTAGTAAGTATTCTTACATTAGACATGTTCACATTATTACATGGGCTTTATTTACTGTTGTTGTCTTTTATTACATAGAAAAACACATTATTCTATATACTAGAGGGCTAGGGAGGTTAGGACCCTAACATGCCCCTCCCCCTTTGAAAAAATAGCCTTGTGCTCAAGGCTTGATATGTGGGAATTGTTGCAGAATGGAAATTGACTCCCATGTGGCATCCTTAGGTTGCATATATTTCCACTGTACTAAACCTTCCTTGATTTTGTGCTAACGAAGACAATGCTCGTGTTGGTCCAACACTGCTTGGGGTTGCAACCAAATGGAACCTTCTTCATGTAATTCAGGGAAACTGGTTTGGATATGGCACTTGGTTCCTATCACTTCCTTTAAGAATGAAACATGAAAAATTGGATGGATCTTAGAGTGATCAGGGAGAGCTAACTTGTAAGCCACGGGCCCCACATGTTTGAGGATTGTATAAGAACCATAAAATTTTGGAGAAATTTTATGGTAGTGATCTATTTTGATGGATGTTTTCTTATAAGGTTGTAGAGGAAGAAACACTTGACCCCCTTCAACACATAACCCCCTTCAACAAAGTGGCATTATGAACGACCTTGATCATCTTTTTGCTTCATGCAATTTTGAGCCATGTCCAAATTCTCTGTGAGGGTATGTAGAATAACAAATCAGACTGTAAAGGTTTTTTCAAATTCCTGGACCTTGGAGACAATAGGCTTGTATGGTAATACAAAAGGTGGCTTTTGACCATAGACCACCTCAAAGAGAGTCATGCAATTAGTACCATGGTAAAATGTGTTGTACCACCATTCAACGAGTGGTAACCACTGAACCCATTGAGATTGGAGGTCGAACACAAAAAACCTAATATATGTTTCCAATAATTTGTTGACAACTTTAGTTTGACCATCAGTTTGGGGACGACAGACCGTGCTGAGATGCAATTGGGTGCCCTAGAGCCTGAACAATTCTTGCCAAAAGTTGTTTGTGAAAGTGGGATCACAATTGGAGACAATAGAGTGGGGAATTCCATGGATTTTGAAGATATTTTCCATGAAAACTTGAACCATGGTGGATGATGTGAATGGATGTTGGAGAGAACATAAATGAGAATATTTGGAAAGGTGATCGACTACAACCATGATGACTTATTTATTTCCATATTTGGGTAATCCAACAATGAATTCCATAGAAATACCAGTCCATATAGTAGGTGTAATAGGGATAGGTTGGAGTGTTCGTGGATTTTTTACTATTTCTCCCTTATTGTATTGGCAAGTGTCACGTTCATCCACAAAAGTGCGTACCAAAAAAATGAATGTTTAATCCATTCATATGTTTTGTGAAAAAATAAATAATCGATTGTTGGTGAAGCATGAAGTTCAGAGACCACAATGGATTTAAAGTGAGATTGTTTTCTCAAATACATGTGACCTTTATAGCGAAGATCCTCATTATGAAAAGAGTATCCCGAAGATGCATGAGGATCTTGTTACAATTGTTGGATCAAGCAAGAAAGTTTGGGATCTTGGAACCATTCTCGGGGATCAAGTAGGTTTATGTATAAAAATTCCAATATAAGTTTATAGATAGGTGTGAAATCACAAACTATAGCTTATGAAATATGAACCACCAAAGTTGGCTGAAGTTGGAGACCAGGCCATGCATTTCAGGCTGAGGTAATTTTCCCTTCAAATTTACATGAAATCCAAATTCTAGGTGCATGAAATCAACCTATCCTATTCTTCAATTGAACTTTATATGAATAGGTAAATTTACCATTTATGTAATTCCATCTTTAAACTTATAAAAAAACTTTTGGAGATGCATGGAAGCTTGGGAGTGCATTTTCATTTAGTCATTTTGTACAGTTTATACCTTGCAAATTACAAAGAAAACTTTGTCTCTTTTGCACAACCACCCTTTTTAAACTTGCAATTCAAAAATAAACAACATGAGCAGGTCTAATATGATAAACCACATCCCGAACAACTTGCACAACTCAAATCTAAGGTTTAATACAACATTGGGTTACTTTTTACAAATAGTTTATGCATTTCAAGGGTTTTACTATGCATCGTTTGCCTATTTTTGCACATAATAGTCTTTTATGACTCTTAATGCAAAATTGACCTTGTTTTATCTCTTAACCCACCATCCTTTGATTCATCGAAATTCCATGAATCTTTGTGCATAGAAATCATTTTGTTTTTAGTGTAAATGGACTACTAATTGTACAAACAAGTTATACATATTGGAATGATCAATTTACAAATTAAATCCTAAATTATCGATCCTTAGCCAACTTTGGGCAGGCAATTTAATATAGCCAACTTTAACAATTTGGCACTTTGGTTTTGCAATGAAATTTTTATCCTTTATGCACACCATGTAGGTTTATGTCTCAAAATGCCAATATAGGTTTATAGATAGGTGTCAAATCACAAACTACAGCTTATCCAAGATAAACCACCAAAGTTGGCTCAAATTGGAGACTAGAGTGTGCATTTGAGGCTGAGGCATTTTTCCCTTCAAATTTACATGAAATCCCAATTCTAGGTGCATGAAAGAAACCTCTCATGTTATTCAATTGAACTTTAGATGCATAGGTAAATTTACCATTTATGTAACTTTATCTTTAATTATAAAACAACTTTTGGAGCTACATGGAAGCTTGGCCATGCATTTTCATTTAGTCACTTAGTATAGTTTATACCTTGCAAATTACAAGGAAAACTTTGCCTTTTTTTCACATCCACCCTTTTTAAACTTGGAATTGCAAAATAAACAACATGAGCATGTCTATTATGATAAACCACATCCCCAGCAACTTGCACAACTCAAATCTAAGGTATAATACAACATCGGGTTACTTTTTACAAACAATTTTTGCATTTCCAAGGCTTTACTATGCATCTCTTGCCTATTTTTGCACAGAACAGTCTTTGATGACTCTTAATGCAAAAATGACCTTGGTTTATCTCCCAACCCACCATCCTATGATTCATCAAAATGCCATGAATCTTTGTGCATAGAAATCATCCTTTTTTGAGTGTAAATGCACTACTAATTGTAAAAACAGGTTATACATATTGGAATGATCAATTTACAAATTAAATCCTAAATTGTTGATCCTTAGCCAACTTTGGGCAGGCAGTTTAATATAGCAAAATTTAACAATTTGTCACTTTAGTTTTACAATGCAATTTTTATCCTTTATGCACACCGGGTAGGTTTATGTCTCAAAATTCCAATATAAGTTTATAGAAAGGTTTGAAATCACAAACTACAGCTTATGCAATATGAACCACCAAAGTTGGCTCAAATTGGAGACAAGGGAGTGCATTTGAGGCTGAGGCATTTTTCCCTTCAAATTTACATGAAATTCCAATTCTAGTTGCATCAAAGCAACCTCTCTTGTTCTTGAATTGAACTTTAGCTACATAGGTAAATTTACCATTTATGTAACTCCATCTTTAAACTTATAAAAAAAAATTGTAGCTACAAGGAAGCTTGGGCATGCATTTTCATTTAGTCACTTAGTACAGTTTATAGCTTGTAAATTACAAGGCAAAATTTGCTTCTTTTGCACAACCTCCCTTTTTAAACTTGCAATTGAAAAATAAACAATATGACCAAGTCTACTATGGTAAACAATATCCACAAAAACTTGCACAACTCAAATATAAGGTATAATACAACATTCGGTATGTTTGGGCACAAACAATAGAGTAGAAATCTATGCCATCTGGATCCTAATTAAGGTTGCAATGAACAGGCAGGTTAAGAGGCTACAGGTCTTTCGTGACTTTGAACTTCTGATGGACTAGGAAAATGGTAATAGTAACATTTCTAACTTGGAGCTGGGGCCTATTTTCAATAGGATTATGGAAAATAAAATAGTTTTTGAAGAGGTGTCATTCGCTCATGTCTACTGAGAATTCAACCACAAAGTTGATCAGTTACCAAAGGAAGCACTCATTTTGGAGAAACTATTTTTGCTTGTTCATGATATTAACGACCATACTCCTACATATTTGATACTCTTACATATTTTTTTATGAATGGATTTTTGGTGTTGTTTTAATTTTTTTTTATGTAAAGTTACAGAGAGTTTGTCTCATGGTTTCGTCTCAGCATCAATATGAAGTTGTGTAACTATTTGTTTAAAGAGAGACTGTATAAGGATGATTGTAAGAGTCAAATTCATTAGCATAGGCTATAATATTATATGATAGAGGCAGTCTATAAAGGAAATGGCTTCTAACAGTAAAAGTAGAAGGGATCTCGTCAATGTGTGTGTCATTTCCACAATAAATATCAATACAATGATTTTTTTTCTCATAAAAAAAACATGAAATATGAATATTTCTTGTAGGTAGATTCAGACATTATTAAAGAGAAGAATTAAAGATTACTTAAAGATTGCATATAATCATTAAATGTCACATCAAGCATGACATATAAGAAAAGTATGAGTCCACAAAATTATTGATCTTCCAATAATTCCTCATAAATATAGAATGATCTTTACATGAAAGACATCACAGATACAATCTCCATTGAAAAATTGGGCAAAATATAATACCAATTCTACAATGTTCTCCTCTACAAAGATTCCTCCTGAGGAATATCTAACAAGCCTCTCCTTCTTTATCTCTCTACTTAACACCTTATATATTATGTTCCCCATGGGGACCACTATGACCCATAGGTCGCTTACATAAGTGGATCATAACTAACTTTACATGTATTCGCAGGTCCTCCATTCAGTTGTTACAACCTTATATATTATGTTTCCCATGGGGACCATCGTGACCCATCGGTCACTTACATAAGTGGATCATAACTAACTTTAAATGTATTCACAAGTCCTCGAGCCATATGTTACAGCTTTGAGGTGATGCTTAGTACTTGAGGCAGACGTTGCCTTGTTGTAGTCAATCGTCCACTACAATCGATACTCAAAAGGGTGTTTTATCCAGTCACCAAATTCACATTGTGGGTGGGTACTAAAGAAACTTACAATGCCAATGGGTTCCAAAATTGGTAGTGCACCGAAGGCTCTAATGGAAGATACGTAATGTGGTATGGATATGGAGGGTGCACCACTAGGAGGGAAGAGAGCAGGGGAAGTATTGAGGATGAGCTCGAGGAAGAAGACTATGGTGGGGATGGACAGGATTGATACCAAAAAGGTATATGTTTACCAATTATTATGGTCTTATTCCTAAGCAATTGTCACAGTATCCTATACCTAGGTCAAACACCTTCAATGCCCATTTGGCCCAACCAACCAGGACATATTCCTTCTCACGAACTACTTTGTCTCCCATATCCTTGTACTATCACATTCCCTTGAAATTGTTGGCATCATCAATTCCTCCCTTCAAGATGTGCTCCATTTTCTTTGGTCCTCCCACTGCTACTAGAGACTCCCCCTTTCTCTGTCTTGTGGCCTCCTGGACTATCAACATTGATGCAGAGTGCTTATTCTTGACTAGTGGCACCATCCGCATTTGGGTGTAGTACTGTAGCCTTTGAGATTGCCACTTGAATCCTTCCCAAGTTTCCCCCATGGTGGTGTAGTCTAAATGTTCTACGTTTAATTAGCATTTTTCACCTGAATTTGGTAATCTAAATCTAGGAAAAATTGCAATTTTATGTTATTTAACTTGCATTTATAAATGCATAATGGATTTAGTGTCCTCATAAACCCCTGGGGCACTCGAATTACACAGAATTAACCACTCAACAGGTTACTTATTATTCCATGGACCATTGTCCCTTCGTTATACAAAGGGTAAGTCCCTTCGTTATACAAAGGGTAACTCTAGGACATGGCAGTACCTGTCAAGACCAGCCATCATATGACTTCAGAGGTCACATTAACCAACATCTAACTTGAAATTTTCTCATAGTCTATCTGTCGGCACAACCTATCTGGGTCAAGTACTATTCATCCTTCCCACATCATGAAAACTTCTAATTTGTATTATGTTCATCCATTAATCCTTATACTTACCAATCATATCTCTTGTCCATTCACATTTAATTGTCATCTAGAGGCAGAGCAGGCATAATTAGCCTGCGCTGGACATTTTTAGCCCCCATAGCACGCATAATTGACGTATTGATCGAGACAACATGGGCATAATTAGTCCTAGCCAGACAATTTTATCCCTCATAGCAGGCATAATTAACATATCGATCGAGACAATGCTGACATAATAATATTGTGATGGACATTTTTATCCCCCTAGCTGGCATAATTAAGGCCCGATTAGGTTCCAAACGCACATATGACACAAAAATTTGTTGACATGGCAATGTCATAGAGGCAAGCCACTGGGAAATGTTGGGTCATGATGGTGATGTCATTGATCTTGAAAACTGTCAAATATGAGTCAAAAAAATGACCTATACTAAACTACGACATAGGTTTGACGAACGTCGGGGGACCAAGAAAAAAATATAACAAAATTTTGAGAATTAATGGTTAACATCCAACGGTAAGGTGCATTTTGTCCGTAACGTCGGAACACCCCATCGGACTTCAACACCACATGTAGTAGTTAGTGATGGAAAATCATAGAAAGCTCAAAGAACTTAGAGTCACAAATTTAATGGGAAACAAACTATGAAATGTTCAGATGAACATATCTTGAGCTCTCGAAGACGAAATCATGCCCAGGATATCTTGTCGGAAAGAGAGCAGAGAGAATAACATGATGACACAGACAATATTAATATTTTGATTGTAGAAAACCACAGAAAATGAAAAGAACTAAATATTCCCAATTTTAGTTAAAAAATGGGATGTGCAATATTTAGGCATCCATAACTAGAGTTCCAGGAGCTGAAATCAAATCTGCAAGAGCACGTTGAAACACTAAAACAAAGAATAGGAATATATAAGGATTGTATTCATCAAACTGACACCAAAAAATTCCTAGAAAAAATTTGAAGAGCAGAAGAGGATACAAATGAGCGAAATTAATGATATTTTTAATAAATATCATTCATGAATAACATATAGAACGAGATTAAGCTACAAGAGTATTTTTAACTTTTGTTTATAATGCTTACATATTCATTTAAAAAATGGTAATGGGAATTCGAGATGAAAATAACCAAGAGAAGAGACATAATTTTTTGTCGTTACAGAAGATGAAAGGTCTTCCTTACTTTATAAAAGGAAGACCACAAAATGTAATAAGGGACTTTTCCCACCATTTGATGGTGATACTATTATCTCAACAATGAAGAGAAGAAAGCATTTTGAAATCATGATTGTTGTCAAATGCATCTGGGACAATTATACAGTTATATTTGTCTTTTAAACCTCTTGAATATTTTTCATATGAACTAATTTTGTGTGCAATGTTTGAGATGTTTAAGTTGTTGTGATTTCTAATAAGTACAAGGATGATGTCACAGGTCTTATCAGCAATTGGTTTGATTATATATGCAATATCATTGTTTTAACATATTTTTTTACTGACATGAACTATTTTTTCTATCAAAATATCATTTTAAATTGTATTCATCTATTAGTTTTTCTCTTGCGTGGGATAGGTCATAACTAGTTAGATTAGATTAGTTTGCTTTTGTTTTATAGTAGATTTAAAATTGATAGAAGTTATTTGGGGGGAAGTTAATTATTTTTCCCTTTTATTCTTTTAATTCACAGTAGAAACCAGGCCCACATACTGGTCAGAAATGTTACCCCAAACAAGAGTAGGTATAATTGAGACCGGTCATCGAGCATTCTCCCTTAACTGCTTGACAGGCCATTTGGACCCATCAACAGAAATGGAGCTAGGAGGGCCAAATGAAAAGCTGAGCATGTGGAGTCATGTTTATTAATTCTTTAAATTTACTAATGGTTCCTTCCCATATCCCTTTATGGATATGGTTTTCTGGTATTGTGCCTCTTAAAACTCCTAGAAATTTTTTTCATCTCTTGTCTCAAATTAAATTTAACGGGGAGGGTGAAACCTTTGCATCTGAACATACTTTTCAATTCTCAAAAAAAAAAATTCTCAAAATATTTCTCAGGAAGGTATCATTTGAAGGTTTTTCACTCTCTTTTCGCATACCAGGTCAAGAGATAATGTGAGACTTTGTTGATTGTCTTTATTCACACATGGGAGTCGTTTATTCGTCAATTTTGGCATGCTTTTGAGAATTATAATTCTGATGAATTGTGTGTCAAAATAGCATAGCTTAGGAAGAACTATGATGAATCTCTTGAAGACTTTATTGTTATGTTTATGCATCTTTGTTACAAGTTTCCTTTGGATGATAAGCCCTTTGTCATTGATTTGATTCTCTATTTAATTTCTCTTACTAATGAAACAGACCATCTAGAGGATGAAGAATCTGAGTCATGTCTTAATTATACTTTACATGTTGATTTGGATTTAAATAAAAATGTTGTGAATATTACTGACTTGTTTGAGAATCACATGTATGGATATTTCTTTACTATGGGAGATATAGATCATAGAGAGAATTCTTTTTTGGAAGAAGCTTATGTATCCTCCCACCATTCCATTCCACCTTCCTTTCTTATGACAAAAAAGAAACCTCTTGTGTAAAAAAATTGAGTTCAATTGTTTTTGTAGCTGAACAAGAGGAGGGTCTTTCTATCGATAATGGGATGCTTTGGGTCACACCGATGGTTATGTCATGTTCTCATTATCCTATCTCATCTTTTCCATCAAAAGAAATGGAGGAAGCTATGGAGAAAAACATGAACATTGATCAGTCTGTTAATGAAGAAAATATGGACCCACATGACATGAATCCTTCCTCACCCATAGATAAGGTGAAATTAATTTATGTTTATCTAAGTTGTTTTGTTGTTTTAATCTCTCCTAGTTTAACTATGATAGATCAAGAATGTTTTTCTATTGTTGTCGAATCATTTATTGAACCTTCCTGTTTTGAAAATTCTTATGATTTTCTCCTCTCTTCTAACCATGAGTATGTTTTGAAAGATATTTCAGATTCTTGTATTTTGCAGGAGCAAAGCAACAATATTGATATTTTCACTCAAGGAAAAGAAATAAACATACAACACTTAACGCTTTTAGCACAACAATCCATTTTTTTCTTGGAAGAGGAAAATCATGCTGAGAAAGAAGGTGTTGATTGTGAAACCATTTCTAGTGTGGAGCCTTCTGATTCACAATCAGCCACCAATGGGCTTAAGGAAGAGGAAATACCATTCAAAGAAGCACCTTTTGAAAATGTTTCTTGTTCAATAGAGGATTTTCATTCTCTTAATTCTTGTACTTATTATTTTTTATATTATGATCTATTTAATGGCTTGATCTTGCAGGAAGCCACCCATTATCCTATTCAAATAAACTCAATAGGTCTGACCCCTTTTGAAGTACTTGATGGTGGTAATGTGCATATGGAAGATAGAGAGGATAAGGCCTCTTCCCATGAACTTAGTACAACTATGCCTTATCATCCTTTTTCATGGGAGGAAGGAAATGTTGTAGTAGATGTATATCATACCATGTCTTCTTTTGTTTCATATTCATTTTTTATTAATAGAGAGTCTTCTTGTTCAAGTATCCCTTTAGTTGAGATTGTTGATATTAGTGGCTTCCACCATTTTCTTGGAGATATGTTTTATATCATGGTGGGTGCTAATCCATGTATATCTTTTGATCCCACTAATTTATCTCAAGTTGATGGTTGCTTGTAGTATGAGCCCAAGGAGGCTTGCCAAGACAATGAGGCACTTCAGTCTAC
>ML809901.1:16440-35078 GCA_009831015.1 Picea engelmannii
AACATGAGAGGTTTCTTTCATGCACCTAGAATTGGGATTTCATGTAAATTTGAAGGGAAAAATGCCTCAGCCTCAAATGCACACTCTAGTCTCCAATTTGAGCCAACTTTGGTGGTTTATCTTGGATAAGCTGTAGTTTGTGATTTGACACCTATCTATAAACCTATATTGGCATTTTGAGACATAAACCTACATGGTGTGCATAAAGGATAAAAATTTCATTGCAAAACCAAAGTGCCAAATTGTTAAAGTTGGCTATATTAAATTGCCTGCCCAAAGTTGGCTAAGGATCGATAATTTAGGATTTAATTTGTAAATTGATCATTCCAATATGTATAACTTGTTTGTACAATTAGTAGTCCATTTACACTAAAAACAAAATGATTTCTATGCACAAAGATTCATGGAATTTCGATGAATCAAAGGATGGTGGGTTAAGAGATAAAACAAGGTCAATTTTGCATTAAGAGTCATAAAAGACTATTATGTGCAAAAATAGGCAAACGATGCATAGTAAAACCCTTGAAATGCATAAACTATTTGTAAAAAGTAACCCAATGTTGTATTAAACCTTAGATTTGAGTTGTGCAAGTTGTTCGGGATGTGGTTTATCATATTAGACCTGCTCATGTTGTTTATTTTTGAATTGCAAGTTTAAAAAGGGTGGTTGTGCAAAAGAGACAAAGTTTTCTTTGTAATTTGCAAGGTATAAACTGTACAAAATGACTAAATGAAAATGCACTCCCAAGCTTCCATGCATCTCCAAAAGTTTTTTTATAAGTTTAAAGATGGAATTACATAAATGGTAAATTTACCTATTCATATAAAGTTCAATTGAAGAATAGGATAGGTTGATTTCATGCACCTAGAATTTGGATTTCATGTAAATTTGAAGGGAAAATTACCTCAGCCTGAAATGCATGGCCTGGTCTCCAACTTCAGCCAACTTTGGTGGTTCATATTTCATAAGCTATAGTTTGTGATTTCACACCTATCTATAAACTTATATTGGAATTTTTATACATAAACCTACTTGATCCCCGAGAATGGTTCCAAGATCCCAAACTTTCTTGCTTGATCCAACAATTGTAACAAGATCCTCATGCATCTTCGGGATACTCTTTTCATAATGAGGATCTTCGCTATAAAGGTCACATGTATTTGAGAAAACAATCTCACTTTAAATCCATTGTGGTCTCTGAACTTCATGCTTCACCAACAATCGATTATTTATTTTTTCACAAAACATATGAATGGATTAAACATTCATTTTTTTGGTACGCACTTTTGTGGATGAACGTGACACTTGCCAATACAATAAGGGAGAAATAGTAAAAAATCCACGAACACTCCAACCTATCCCTATTACACCTACTATATGGACTGGTATTTCTATGGAATTCATTGTTGGATTACCCAAATATGGAAATAAATAAGTCATCATGGTTGTAGTCGATCACCTTTCCAAATATTCTCATTTATGTTCTCTCCAACATCCATTCACATCATCCACCATGGTTCAAGTTTTCATGGAAAATATCTTCAAAATCCATGGAATTCCCCACTCTATTGTCTCCAATTGTGATCCCACTTTCACAAACAACTTTTGGCAAGAATTGTTCAGGCTCTAGGGCACCCAATTGCATCTCAGCACGGTCTGTCGTCCCCAAACTGATGGTCAAACTAAAGTTGTCAACAAATTATTGGAAACATATATTAGGTTTTTTGTGTTCGACCTCCAATCTCAATGGGTTCAGTGGTTACCACTCGTTGAATGGTGGTACAACACATTTTACCATGGTACTAATTGCATGACTCTCTTTGAGGTGGTCTATGGTCAAAAGCCACCTTTTGTATTACCATACAAGCCTATTGTCTCCAAGGTCCAGGAATTTGAAAAAACCTTTACAGTCTGATTTGTTATTCTACATACCCTCACAGAGAATTTGGACATGGCTCAAAATTGCATGAAGCAAAAAGATGATCAAGGTCGTTCATAATGCCACTTTGTTGAAGGGGGTTATGTGTTGAAGGGGGTCAAGTGTTTCTTCCTCTACAACCTTATAAGAAAACATCCATCAAAATAGATCACTACCATAAAATTTCTCCAAAATTTTATGGTTCTTATACAATCCTCAAACATGTGGGGCCCGTGGCTTACAAGTTAGCTCTCCCTGATCACTCTAAGATCCATCCAATTTTTCATGTTTCATTCTTAAAGGAAGTGATAGGAACCAAGTGCCATATCCAAACCAGTTTCCCTGAATTACATGAAGAAGGTTCCATTTGGTTGCAACCCCAAGCAGTGTTGGACCAACACGAGCATTGTCTTCGTTAGCACAAAATCAAGGAAGGTTTAGTACAGTGGAAATATATGCAACCTAAGGATGCCACATGGGAGTCAATTTCCATTCTGCAACAATTCCCACATATCAAGCCTTGAGCACAAGGCTATTTTTTCAAAGGGGGAGGGGCATGTTAGGGTCCTAACCTCCCTAGCCCTCTAGTATATAGAATAATGTGTTTTTCTATGTAATAAAAGACAACAACAGTAAATAAAGCCCATGTAATAATGTGAACATGTCTAATGTAAGAATACTTACTAGAAGGTTATACCTCTAGAAAGTACTTCATGTAAAATGTTTTCTAGAAGATAGACATAGTATAAATAGGGGTACAAAGCATGGAAAATTTTTGTCTTGTGAATCATTTTTTAATTGAGCTCTGCTCTGCTAGAGGTTTTCCCCTCGAAGAGGCAAGTGAACTTAGCTATTGATATAATAAAGGTATCATATTTTTGATCAATTGTGTCATTTTTCTCTCTATTTTGTTCTTTTTGCTAACAACTGTGATAAAACTAGTATTTATGCTCTGTAGTTTATCTTCTAGTACCTTATAGTCAACCAGACTTTGGTATAAAGATTCGAATTGATGTGATTGGATCCTCCTTAATTTGATAGTGACATTGTTTACGGTTTTGGTATCATGTCATGTTTGTCTACTCCTACCTATGGTTCTCAACCATGTAATATATTAAAAACTATTATTACAGTGGCAAATCCTTATGTGAGAATTCATTCCACCTTAATAAATATTACATGGAAAATACTAAAATAACAAGATACTTCAACTGGAAATATTTAATGTCAAAGTAGTTTTTTTTCTTTTTTGTATGCATTAAGAAGAAATTAAGAGGGTATGTGTGTGGTTTGTGAAGGCAACTAGGACACCTTAGCCACTGGTACTCTCACTAACCAACAAACATCAAACCCTCTAGTCCATTATCCTCTTTAAACTCCAAATCAATCCATAACCCCTAACCCTTAATCAACTAATTGGTAGCAAAGTTGTTAAGCCATAAATAGTGGCAGATTACCCCTTAATTGAGAAATATTACATTAGTATTTTTATTTTATTTATGTCGGCTTGGGTCCATTAGTTGTAATTGTACCTCCTAGTCTCCTATATACACTAAGGAGACCTTTTCATTTGGAATCATTTTGTAATTGTGAATGCATATGATGTATAAGGAGGTTGCCCCCTTGAAGAGGCTTGTTATCTGAATTTCTCTCTTTTTCAAGGCGTTGATTTCTTATTTTGAGGTTTTTATGCTATTTTGATATTTGGTTCTTAACATTTGGCATCAGAGCTAGACAATCCTTGAGACTGGCTTCTTCGAAACAAGTCTTCTTGGAATTTTTGTTACAACTTTTTTTTTGGAAAGTTTAGCATTTGGAATTTATATGGTGTATAGGAAACATATAGATAAAACTTGGGTCCAAATTTCATATCTTGGTTCATTACATTTTTGGAGATACATTATGTTCAAGTTAGGGTTTTTTACTAGTCTTGAAACTAGTTTGAAACAAGTCTTCTTGGAAGTTTCGCTCCCAAATTTTTTCACCTTGGTTTAAGGTTCTAAAAATTTTACAGTGTGAAGTACGAATAGTGACGTATATTGTATACAAATTTCATCCCTTATTCATTGTACTCCAAATGTTATTCCCTGAGGAAATTAGGGTTTTGGGATGGTCCATATTTCAGTATAAAACAAGTGTTCTTGGGGAAAATGTTATATTTGAAGCTACAAACCTCCAAATTGAGTGAGACCTATTCCATTAGTTAGGGTATGGACCGAAGTTGTACTGGTATGAATTTAAAGTTCTGAAGTGAAGAAAGTGACACGTGGAAGTCCGTACAAGTTCGCTCTCCTGAAAGGGAAAAAATAAGCACATATTGGGAAAGTTATCATAAACTTCTATTGGAGAATCCAACCTTGGTATAACCTATGGGGTTGGAAATAAAACACATCAAGCTACGTCATGTAGAAACTGTAGACTTAGAAGGGCTGAAATTGTAGATCTACAACAGAAGAAAGGTCAACTAGAAAAACAATCTCCAAATCAGGGTTTTAAAAGGTGTGTTTTTGTTTTTGGAAATTTGAATATCTTTTGACTAGAAGATCCGATTGGGGTGATTCAAAAAGTGGAATAAAGTGGGATAAAAAGAGTATCACATAAATTTGGGAGAATCTTAAGGTTTTTTAGGTACATATGTATTATGGTGTCTTTAAACGTAGGAGTTATTGTTACTTGTCAGCGCTACAACCTAGAGAATGTGTTGTTCTTCCACGTACCTAGAGTATATTGGAAGGCCCCTTTTGAATGGTTGTGAATTAGAAAAAAATACTATGAATTTGAGCTCCCATGTACCTGTAATATATCGAGAGACCCCTTAGAATCTTGAGACCAACCGAGTAAACCATTTGGTCATCTTGTTTCTATAGTACACCGAGAACAACACTCGGGGAGATCACTCTCTAGTACTTGGGAAGTTGGATAGTATGGATAAGGGCATGGTCAACCCTCCTTAGTTAGTTCCCTGAGATATTGTGTTGAGTACTATTGTTGTACCTTGCATGTATATCAGAGAGCTATAACACCTGACACTCCCTTATCTGTGAGGACCTCTACCTAAGCCAATTAGAAATTCCTACCTTGCAATGATACTTGGCCAACATGCCACCAAAAAAGGGAATGTATACACCAAATAAGCCCTCAGATATTCCTACTTGGACTCTTGATGAAGGTGAAGAAATGCTTAAGGACATAGATGATTTACAAAATAAGGCAGTGAAAAAATATGAAATACAAAGGATGATGTATTCAACTGAAGTTAAGCTGGAAGTGATAATGGATACTAATATGGATGGTTTAAAAGAGGAGATTATGAAAGGAATAAAAAAATTGTTAATAGAGAGGCCACCTAAAAGTGACAATGTATTCCATGAAATTCATGATGAGGATAAAAGGAAGATGAATCAAGACTAGAGAAACTCCAACTTTGGGTTGAAGACCAACCACTTTCCTAAGATCGATATGAGAAATTTTGATGGAAATGATCCAATCACATGGATACTCTATATGGAGCATTTCTTTGATATACATGATGTGCTACACACACAAAAGGTACGAATTGCATCTTTATATTTAGAACCCAATAATTTTTTGTGGTATCGAAGGATTTTTTCTCGCAAATCACTTTTCACTTGGAAAATTTTCACGGAAGAAATGATAGAACACCGTGAAGATACAAGGGGCAATACCTTCTTTAGCCAATTGATAAATCTCAAGCAAAAGGGTTCAGTTGTGGAGCATATTGAGAACTTCCAAATATTGAATATAAAGGTAACATATATTCCAGATGAACACCTAATTGATGTATACATAGGAACTTTAAAGGATAACATTCAACATGAGGTTCACCTTTGGGAACCCAAATCATTGGAGAATTCTTTCAGGGTGGCGATAAATGTTGAAAGTAAAAATATGGCTATGGATACTAGAAGGACCACTCCTAACATCTATCAAGAGAATAATGTTCCTTCTTCTAAACCACCTAAACCTACAAGGTTGACACCTCAACAATTGGAGGAAAGAAAAGAAAAAGGTTTATGCTTTAATCATGACAACAAATACAATAAGGGACATAAGTGTGGTGAGAAGAAATTATTCTACATATATTGTGAAGAGGAAGAAGAACAAGAACAAGAACAAGAACAAGAACAAGAACCTTCTC
The DNA here is from genome assembly GCA_009831015.1 of Picea engelmannii. NCBI lineage: Eukaryota > Viridiplantae > Streptophyta > Pinopsida > Pinales > Pinaceae > Picea > Picea engelmannii. The sequence goes on from ML809901.1 coordinate 22,519, forward strand.
AAGATCAAAACGTAGAAGAGATTTCTTCTGAAGAGTTGACTCCCACCATATCATGTAATGTGTTGGTTAGAATTAGCACTACTCAAATCCTCAATATCGAAGTATATATAAAAAAGAATAAGGTAATAGTCCTAATTGATTACGGTAGTACTCATAATTTCATTCACTATAAATTAGACAAAGCTCTCAATTGTTTTATATATCCACTGCGAGAGTTTCAAGTAATGATTGCAAATGGAGGAGCTATCAATTGCTCAAGAAAATTCCATAAGATCAATATTACTATGGGGGAATATGTAATGAATAGTCCAATGATTTCTATACCCATGGGTGGTGTTGATGTTGTAATAGGAGTCCAATGGTTACAATCATTGGGAACAACGACTTTTAATTTTCAATAATTTTTCATGAAATTTTCATTGGAAGGAAAGGATATTGAGTTAAGGGGTCACAGGGAAACCCAGTAAGGTGATAAGATCTAATGGTATGAAAAAATTATTGAAAAAGGGGCATCAGGGTGTAATTGTACAACTATGCTCACTAGATGTTCAAACATCTAAGCCATATATTCCCCTATATCTCCAAGGGATCATTGATAAGCATTCCAAAGTATTTGAAGATATCCCCAGAGGTCTTCCACCCACTCGCAATCATGATCATGCTACTCACCTAATTCATGGGAGTGTTCCTCCTAACATCAAGATTTACATATACCCTTATTCCCAGAAGAGTGAAATTGAGCGTATGGTTGAAGAAATGTTAGAGGCTGGCATTATTAGACCTAGCCAAAGTTCTTACTCTGCACCGACGGTAATGGTACTCAAGAAAGAGGGCTCATGGCGTATGTGTCCATATTATAGAGAGGTCAACAAGATCACCATTAAATATAAGTTTCACATTCCCTTCTTTCATGAATTTTTAGATGAACTGCATGGAGCAATCTACTTCACAAAGTTGGATCTTCATTCAGGGTATCATCAGTTTAGAATGAAGGAAGAAGATATCCCAAAAACATTGTTCCGAACTCATGGAGGCCATTATGAATTTTTGGTCATGCCTTTTGGCCTTCCAAATGCACCTTCCACATTCCAAGGGGTAATGAATTCTATTTTCAATCCATTCCTTCAAAAAATTTTGTTAGTATTTTTTGACGATACACTAATCTATAGGAAGTCTTGGGAGGATCATGTTTGACATGTTGACAGGGTGCTACAACTACTAAAGGAGAAAAAACTATATGCCAAACCATCCAAATGTTTCTTTGGGGTGAAGGAGGTAAAGTATATTTGGTTCATATTGTATCTCATGAAGGTGTCAAGGTAGACCCTAACAAGATTAATGCCATGATGGACTGGCCAATTCCCAAAACATTGAAGAATGTTAGAGGATTTTTGGGTTTGGCAGGTTACTACCGCATGTTTGTTTGGAACTGTAGAAGAATAGTAGCACCTTTAACAACATTAACTAAGAATGATGCATTTTCATGGACTCTAGAGGAAACTCAAGATTTTGAACAAATTAAAGAGGAAATGTGCAAAGCTCTTGTCTTTACCACACCAGACTTCACAAAAACCTTTATTATGGAATGCGATGCCTCAGGAAATGGAAATGGTGTTGTTCTAATGCAATAAGGAAGGCCCCTTTCTTTTGAAAGTCAACCACTCAAGGGAAAGGACTTACACAAACACATTTATGAGAAGGAAATGATGGAAATACTACATGCATTGAAGCAATGGTACCCTTACCTCATAGGTAGGAACTTCAAGGTCAAAATAGATCATGACGATCTTAAATACTTCTTGGAACAAAGACTATCTTCAGAAGAACAACAAAAATGGGTGACCAAGATGTTGGGTTATTATTTTGAAATCATCTACAAAAAAGGGAATAAAAATGTTGTGGCGAATGCACTCTCAAGAAAGGATGAAGATGTTGAGGCCTTTCTCTGTTCTATCTCGACCATCCAAACTGTTTTGATAATAGAAGCAAGGGATGAATGAAATAATGACGAAAAAGCGTGGACTCTCATTCAGAGGTTGCGGTAGGATTCCAATGCATCAAATACATTTACATGGAAACTTGATTCATTATGGTACAAAAATTGCTTATATTTATGTAAGAACGCCTGACTCAAACAAAAGGTACTTTTGGAATTGCACATCGCTCCGGTAGGAGGGCACTCTGGATTTTTGAAAACCTATCACATGGTCAAGAAGGAATTTTGTTTGGATGGCCTTAAAACTGATGTTCAAAGGTTTGTGGCAGAATGTTTGGTTTTCCAACAAAATAAGGTGGAAATAATTAATACCCCATGTATTTTACAACCATTAACCATCCCAAGTCAACATTGGGATGAGGTTTCCATGCATTTCATCACAGGGTTACCAAATTCTGAAGGAAAGAGTGTCATCATGGCGATTATTGATAGATTGACCAAGTACACACACTTTTGTGCACTCTCTCATCCTTCCAAAGACAATACAGTTTCCACCGCATTCATGGAGACAGTTCAAAAGCTACATGGAATCCCAAATATTATTGTAAGTGACAGAGATCCCATCTTCACTGGACATTTTTGGACATAATTATTTTCTTGTTTGGGTACTCAATTGGCTCATAGTTCATCTTATCATCCTCAATCTGATGGAAAAAATGAGATAGTGAACAAATGTTTGGAAGGCTACCTTTGTTGATTTGTCTCTGATAAAAAAACACAATGGTTCAAGTGGTTACCCTTGGTAGAATGATGGTATAACACTTCCTTTCATACTGCAACAAAAATGACACCATTTATGGATCTATATGGATATCACCCACTGTCCATCACTTCTTCTCTAAAAGAAAAATCTAAGGTTCAAGTAGTGGAAGATCACATCGAGCATCAAAAAAAAGTTCTCCAACTCTTAAAGGACAACCTGACCATGGCACTGAATCACATGAAACAACAAGTTTTGAAGTAGGGGATTGGGTATTTTTAATACTACAACCATACAAACAGATGTCCCTCAAGCAAGATAAGAAGGATAATAAATTATCACCAAAGTACTATGGCCCTTATAAGGTGTTGCAAAAGATTGGTACTATGGCATACACATTGGCGTTTCTTGCATCTTCGCGAGTACACCCAGTTTTCCATGTTTCATTCTTAAAGAAGGTTATAGGTGACAAGATCCTAGTTGAAACTATATTTATAGAACTTGACGAGGAAGGAAAAATCATATTGGAACCTGAAGCTATCATTGACACAAGAATTTTCCAGCTGAGGAATAAATCCATTTCAAAGTATCTCATTAAGTGGAAGAAACTACATGTTGAATATTCCACTTGGGAAGATGAGTCTTTTATACAGAATCATCCAAAATTACTCAAGTGTTGCGGACAACACTTGTCTGAAGGGGAGGGGCATGTTAAGCCCTAAATAGTGGCACATTACCCCTTAATTGGGGCATATTACATTCATATTGTTATTTTATATGTGTCGGCTTGGGTCCATTAGTTGTAATTGTACCTCCTAGTCTCCTATATATACCAAGGAGACCTTTTCATTTGGATTCATCTTGTAATTGTGAATTCATATGATGTATAAGGAGGTTGCCCCCTCAAAGAGGCTTATTATTTGAATTTCTCTCTTTGTCAAGGCATTGAGTTCTTATTATGAGGTTTTTATGTTATTTTGATATTTGATTCTTAACAAAGGTAACCCATACCTTGGTCCTACATGATAATATGGATGCTAGTTGTTGAGGTGTTTAGTGTGCCAACGATACTTGTTGTGATGCACACCATAGTTATTGTGTTTTTATTTTACTCTAATGGAACATTGGCTTGTGTATTCCCTAATTAGTGTATTCCCTAATTGGCTTGTGTATTCCCTAATTCCTTTGTTCCTTCTTCTCAAAAAGATGGTTATTGTCCATGTGTTTTCTAACTAGACTTTGGAAATTTCAAAGTAACTTGTACAGGTTTCTTTTCAATACTTGTCTTCCCAAACTTGTAGGTTAAATCTTATTATTGATTTTCTAGAATGTTCTAGTGTTATATGACGGAAATCCCCCCCCTTCTCTCTTGGGAATTCTGCGACCTCCTAGTCTTGGATCTTCAAACTCTCCAAACCGAATTGGTTCTTTGAGCCTTCAACAGACCCTGAGAAATTTATACACTCAAAGGTCCCCTTGATGTCACGTGAAAGTTTGGACTACTTGCAACTCTATTCTTCATCACTTGGCGACACCGATTAGTGAGTACTAGTCTTGCGCTAGAATATTTCCCCTTAATGTGACTACGGGCTATAACCTTGGGCCAACACTTCACCACTTCAGGCTCTGGCAATACTGCAACCTCCTCTTTTGTTTCCTTCCAAAAAAAATCTCTCCGAGTTCACAGATCTTTTCCACGTGTCTCCCTGGATCTAACAGTCTAGCTGTGTTTCGGGTTTCGTGACTTCACAAAACTTCACTCACTCCACACTTAGTTCCTCGAGACCTCTAACTCATGAATTCTCTAATCCACTACCACGTGTATTTTAATGTTTAAGCTATTATTAGAGTTCTTTGCATTTCAATAAATAACAATAACATAAGATAAGATCACTGAGAAATACACAATCACAAGAGACACATCATTTATCCTGGGAAACCCTCATGGGGGAGAAAACCCAACAAAACTTCCTTATTATAGATAGCCAATACAATGCCAAGAGATAAATCAAACAAATATAGAAATTCCTCTCCCATAGATGCGCCTCTCTCTCTCTCTCTCTTCTTCAACTGCAGCTCCGAAACTTGTCTCTCAATGAACAAGTGTGTGTGTGTGTCTAACTGAGGCGCTAGCCTCCTTATTTATACAACACTGGCACATGTGGAGGTGTCTTTTCACTGGCAGGGACGACTTCTTCTTCTGGGTGGTTATAACCACCTTTAATACATTCTGGGGCCTCTTTAATATATTCTGGGGCCGACTTCTTATTATGCTTATTACAATTATATTTTGACCAATCTGCAAAAGGGGATTTGGTCCTTTACGATAGCCAACATGATCAATCTGCAATAGGGGATTGATCTAATGAATAATACAACAATAATAATTAGAATACACTTTGCAGTTAGATTATTTCAACACTCCCCCTTAACAAGAATGGTATTCTATAACAACATCAGGTGAGAGAGAGAGGACAACATAATCAACAACATCAGGAGGACATCATCATCAATATCATCTTGGAACACTGACTGGCATATCTATAAATCATTGGAAGATTTCTCATCAACAACATCGTCATTCTCAAAGGAATGCAATCATCATCTGCATCAATATGGATTAGTATAAAACTAATACATCATCATCACAACACAAGGTTGGCTCATCATCATAATACTAGACTATATTTATGTCACAACTATCAAGCTGGAAGCACAATACTAGTCTCATCTCATCGTCTTGCTTTACGTCACAACAATCAAGATGGAAGAAAGATACTAGACTAGCTTTACATCACATCTATTAAGATGGAAGCACAATACTAGTCTCATCTCATCGTCTTGATTTACATCACAACAATCAAGTTGGAAGCAATATACTAGACTAGCTTTACGTGATAGCTATCAAGCTGGAAGCACAATACTAGTCTCATCTCATCATCTTGCTTTACGTCACAACAATCAAACTGGAAGCAAGATACTAGACTGGCTTTACGTCACAACTATCAAGCTGGAAGCACAATACTAGTCTCATCTCATCATATTGCTTTATGTCACAACAATCAAGCTGGAAGCAAGATACTAGACTGGCTTTACGTCACAACTATCAAGCTGGAAGCACAGTACTAGTCTCATCTCATCGTCTTTCTTTACGTCACATTAATCAAGATGGAAGCAAGATACTAGACTCGATTTACGTCACAACTATCAAGCTGGAAGCACAATACGAGTCTCATCTCATCGTCTTGCTTTACGTCACAACAATAAAGATGAAAGCAAGATACTCGACTGGATTTACGTCACAACTATCAAGATGGAAGCATAGTACTAGTCTCATCTCATCGTCTTGCTTTATGTCATAACAATCAAGCTGGAAGAAAGATACTAGACTGGATTTACGTCACATTTATCAAGCTGGAAGCATAGTACTAGTCACATCTCATCTCATCACTACTCCCCCTTTTGAGGAAGGTCCTTTCGGACTATACCAATCTTATCTCGAAAGTGCTAAAAATTTACACGAGATAGAGGCTTGGTCAACACATCGACAACCTATTCATCCGTGCTAACATACTGGAGCTTTATGGATCCTCTCTGCACCATGTCACAAATGTAATGATATCATATCTCTATATGCTTCGACCTGTCATGGAATACAATATTCTCTGACATCTTTAGGCAGCTTTGGTTGTCACATAGGATCGTGGTTGCTTCCATCTCCATGTCAAATAGACCAGTCAACAACTTACGAAGCCATATAGCTTTGCAGCTAGCAGAACACACAACAATGTATTCTGCTTCCGCTATACTGAGAGAAATGATGGATTGCTTCCTACTCTGCCATGAGATCACGGTTGATCCCAAAATGAAAAAACATTCAGAAGTGCTCTTCCTATCAGAAGCACTTCCAACCCAATATGAATCAGTGTACCCACTCAATGTGAAATCATGATCTCCATCATAACTGAGACCACAATATAATGTACCCTTAAGGTACCTCATCACATGTTTTTCAACCACTAGGTGAACATGTCTGGGTTCTACCAGAAACTGACACAAGGTGTTCACGATAAAACAAATATCTGGTCTGGTGTTTGTCAGGTACATCAACAATCCAACGATCTATCTATACAATGTGGCATCAATCAATTCTGACAAAGTGTCGACCAACAACTTCAGCTTCATTTCCATTGGTGTATTTATGAACGTGCACTCTAACATGTCGAATATCTTCAAGATTTCGACTACATACTTCCCTTGGTTAAGGAAGATCCTCTCCAGACTCTGCCATACCTCAAGACCTAAGAAATAATGCATTAGGCCAAGGTCTTTCCTCTCAAATTCTGAAGCGAGCCTCTTCTTACATTCGGTGATGAGCTTTTCCTCTCCAGTTAAGAATAAGTCATCCACATACTACAATAATATCACATGCTCATCGTTCATAACCTTGAAGTAGAGGTTAGAATATGCTTTACTCTTGTTAAAGCCCAAGCTTGTCAGAAAACTGTCTATCCTGCCATACCAAGCTCTAGGAGCTTTCTTCAATCTGTACATAGTCTTCTTCAGCTTCCAGACATGAGACTTCTTGTCTTCAACTTCAAATCCTTGAGGTTTCTCTATATACACTTCTTCTTTGATGACACCATTTAGGAAGGTTGTCTTTACGTCCATTTGGTGTAACTTCCACTTCATCTTAGCTGCAAGGGCTATGATGGTTCTGATCGAAGTGTATCTGGCTACAAGAGCGAATGTATCATCATAGTGAATGCCTTCTTTTTGAGAAAATCCATGAGTGAAAAATGTTGCTTTATTCTTCTCAATACTTCCATCAGAAGCATGTTTTATTTTGAAGATCCATTGGGAAGATACCACATCCTTTCTCTTCAGTCTGGGAACTATTTCCCATACATAGTTATTTATTATGGATTGGTATTCTTCTGTCATGGAATCTGCGCATTCTTTCTTCTAAATGGATTCTTCAAAGCAGGTAGGCTCCTTTTCTAGGAGATCACACATCAAAGCCATATAGCTGGAGAATGGCTTAGGTATCTTCACCTGTCTCGTGCTTCCTTCAGGAACACCATACTTCTCTCCATATTGAATAATCTCTCTAGCCCAAGGTGGGATTTTCTTATGGGAGATCGTCATCTGAGGAGGTTATTGAAATTCTACTATGTCATGATCTTCTAGAATTTCCTCATCAGGGGAAGTTACGACTTCCCTCATCGGTTCTGCAACTTTGGGAACCTCCCTCACTGAATCTTCAACTCTGGGAGCTACGAGTTCCTCTTCATATACTTCTTCAAGCTGACATCTTGCTGATTTCTTGAGCACTGTATCTTCATCAAAGGTCACATCCCTGCTGATCTCTTACATGGTATACTTGGTGTTGCATACCAAGTCTAAATATGAAAGACTGAGTCAGGCTTCAAACGAGGTCTGCTTCCTGTTCTAATGTTCAGTCATCTTTGGATCCTTCTGCTCCTTTCAATCAATCTTCATATGAGATACTCTGAATCTCAAGTGATAGTTTCTTCTTCATATTCTTTGGTGCATGAGTGTATATGGTCATGTACATCGTCTGCTTCATGTCTCATATAATATGTTTCCTTCTATAACCTTCACTATAGATTTCTCAGGGTTATCACCTGTGACCTAAAACAAGGTCAACAAATCAACAAGCTAGAATAATATCCTTTTGATAATGATAGATAAATAAATAACACATATAATAATCACAGTATCTCCTTTAGAGCTATCATTCGTGGCTTGTCTAAAGCAGCGATCAAAATTAAGAGATACACTACGAAATTAGGTCAACACTCTTAGAGTATTGTGATCAAACATTCCTCCATGGCAACCTGGAACTAACACACGAGGTTTCTCCTAGAGGAGCTGTTAGTTGTATCAGGCAAATGATTACATTAAGTATTTACCTCTATATGCTCACATACTACCAAGTATAATACTTTACAAATACTGCTATCTCAAATGTAGTGGTTACTTGTAGAGGGGTAGTCATCAATTTGTTATGTGTACCTTTGAATCTTATCAACTTGATTAATCAAACCTGGAGCCTTGTCCTCAAGAATGAGTGTGCTTGCTTTTCTTCCAAGTCTCCTTCACTCAAGATGACGAGTGCTTTCTTCAACCTGTCTTTTGTACTAAGACAATATGCTATCTTGACAGAAGGTTGGGTTAGAGGATAAACTTTATAATCTCAAATTTTAATCCATCTAATACATTGAATCAGATTTTGACCAAAGTTTAGAATGATGGCCATAGCTATTGGCAAATTCAGTGAATAGACAACGAATGCTTGTCATTGATGGAAACAATGAAGATGACAGGCAAACATAAGACAAATTCAGAGAGGGGAATGATCGAACGCAGCGAGAGCCGTTAGATTTGGTGCAGGGTCGCCAACAACCGTCATATCTGTAGAAGCTGCGAGGGAGATAAGCCTCGGGAGCAAGAAGAGAAGTCCCGACATGAGGAGTTGTCATCGGGATATCAACCATCGGGAGATTGGAGTTCTCAAAGTCGTGAGAACCGGGACATTGAAAATCTTGAAATCTCGACATAATCGGGATCGTCCATTTGGAAGGACGCGTGGCAGCGATCGGGCGCCACCGGGAGAAGCTCAACAGGAGGCTTCATCGGAGAATCGAGGATCGAGACTTTGAAACGTCCAATTCACTTGAAAACAAGAACCCCGAAATCGCGATATGCAATTTCGCGATTTAATCGTAGCCGTTAAAGCAAGAATGAGATCTGAACCATTGATTTTCTTCATCGGAGAATCGGGGATCGGGACTTTGAAATGTCCAATTCACTTGACATCAAGAACCCCGAAATCACGATATGCGATTTCGCGATTTAATCGCAGCCGTAAATTTAGAAGTGATCTGGACCATTGATCCTCTGCATGGAGTATCGGGGATTGGGACTTTGAAATGAAAAAGTCACTTGACCTCAAGAACCCCAATTTCGCGATATGCGATGTCGCGATGCAATCGCAGCCATTAAATCGAGAATGAATCTAGACCGTTTATTATGGCTCGTGTCGGAGTTTTTCGAATCACCATATGGAGAGACATAAGGCTGTGGTCATATCCCTTGGTCACATCACCGAGAGATGGACAGATGTCAGAGGACAAGGAAGAGCCGAGCCTTGTCGCATGGTCAGGTGGAGAACGACACAGAAGGTGACACGACAGGAGTGGGGCCCTTCGTAAATAATCCACCATTATAGACCCCCCCCCGTATTAAAGACATAAAGGCAAGGGGGGTCCGAAATCGCTTGACCGTCGTTGATCTANCCCCCCCCCCCCGCTTAAAGATAGAATGGAAAGGAGGCTTCGGAATCGAATCCCGACCGTAGATATGAGAGCACAGATACTGACCCTCTATATTTTCTCGCCGCATATCCAACGATGTAGATGAATTTAAAGAAGATCGGAGGGTTACTGTTCTTTCTCACAGATTAACTATTGAGTTTGGAATCTGTTAGCAAAAAGGACTCATGGTTGCAAATCAGTTAGCATTTTAGTTGGCGATTCAGTTGCTTAGACAGTTGTTGTATTTTTGCCTAAGGCGTTGGGAAGTTGAACCGTCATGTTCGAGTGTATAAATGAAGATGAACTAGACTGTGTTGTGTTGGTCATTCTGGAAGTGAAAAAGAATGAAACTGGAAGAATAGAGAAGAAGAGTATGCACAGAAGGAGATTGAGGATATGTGAAGTATGAGATGAAATGCAGAGCAGAAGAACATAACGAGTTGAAGAAGAGAAGAATGAGAGCACGTGTTGATGCAGAGCATACCTGCTGAATAGGTAGAGGAAGAGAAGAGCAACAGAACAACGTGAAGAAGACTAGATTTACAGAACAAAGAAAGATGGGTAAGAACTATTTTATCTGTAAAGTTGAATGTTTAATTAACCATTGATATTAGAGGGTGGAAGGGAGGTGCTCAGGAGGACTGTTGTCCTCAGAGGTTCAAGTGGGTGCTTGAACACAGGGAGTGCTTCCATCTGGTTGCAGCCAGAGAAACTAGGGTGGCAGGGTGGTGCTAGGGAGAACAAGTGTTCTCTGTTATACAGGTTGGAGCCTGTGTAACTGGAAGTTGGGGCTTCCATCCAGTTGGTGCTGGAACATTCAGGAAGTTGGTGCTTCCATCCAGTTGGTGCTGGAATATTCAGGGAGTTGGTGCTTCCTTCTAGTGGGTGCTAGAGAAACTAGAGAGTTGGTGCTCTCAAACAAGTTGCAGCTTTTAAAACAGAGGTAGCAGCCTCACATTGAGTTGGTGGTCAATTGTAAATGATGTACATAACTGAAAAAGACTGCCTATCATTTCGAAGAAGAAGAGGTTTTCTCCCTTTATGGGTTTCCTCGTGAAAATCTGTCTCTGTGTGTACTTTCTGTGTGACTGATGGTCTTTACTTTTACTGGTAATATGCTGTATGTTGTTGATGATCACTTGAAGGAAGATTAATAATATTTAAAAGGTGTAAAATTGTTTAAGCTCATAAACAACTGATTCACCCCCCCCTCTCAGTTGTGTTAGTGTTTCCAACAATTGGTATCAGAGCGGGTTCCTTTTATTTAAAGGTAGATCTGTAAGCTTAAACATGACAAGTCATGAAGGGACTTCAGCCTCTAAGCCCCCTCTGTTTGATGGAACAAATTTTGCCTTCTGGAAGATAAGAATGAGAACATATTTAATGGCCTTGGGTGCTGATGTTTGGGATGTAGTAGAGACTGGATATACAAAGCCTGTTGTGCCAGCCAACAAGGATGATAAGTTAGAGTTTAGTTTTAATTCTAAGGGGATGAATGCTATCTTGAATGGACTTGCTAAAGCTGAGTTTGTAAAGGTGATACATCTTGATACTGCCAAAGCAATGTGGGATAAACTTATTAACAGTTATGAAGGAAATGATAAAGTAAAAGGTGCCAAACTTCAAACCTATAGATTGAAATTTGAACAACTAAAGATGAATGAAGATGAAACAATTAACAAGTATTTTTTAAGAGTTGAAGAACTCGTAAATGCCATGAAGGGTCTAGGTGAGACGTTTGATGACTCACTTTTAGTTCAGAAGATTTTAAGATCCCTGCCTGATAAATTTAATCCAAAAGTCTCTGCAATAGAAGAATTAAATGATCTTAAAACTCTGTCCATTGATCAACTTCTAGGAACTCTAACTGCATATGAAATGAGAATTAACAAAGATAAATCTAGTACTACAGAAGCATCTTTTAAAGCAGACAAGAATACTGATTCAGAATTTGATGACATTGAGGCAAAATTTGTGAGAAGGTTAAAGAAAGGATCAGGAAAATATCAAGGGAAGTTTCCCTTCAAATGCTTTAACTGTGGTAAGATAGGGCATTTTTCATCTAAGTGTCCCCATCAGAAAAAGGACTAGAACTTTGATGATGAAAAGAAGTACAAGTATAAGAAATATAATTAGAAGAAAAGTTTGGTTGCAAATAATGACGATCCCTCAGAAGACACCGATAGTGACTCATCCGGTGAAGATAAGGCAAATGAATTTGTACTTATGGCCAAAGAGGATCATGATAATAAGAGAACAGGCAGTGATGATAATGAGGAAGAAGCTGTGGTGGATTTGGAAGGAGAACTAATCAGCGCACTGGAAGAAATTGATAGACTCAGATCTAAAAACATAAAGCTAAAACAATTGTTAACACAGTATGAAAAAGACAGTAAAAAACCTGATGAAGATTTTGCTCTGCTGAAAGTGGAATTAGAAGAGGAAAAGAAGATAGAAGACATACTGAAACAACAACTGTCAGAGAAGAAACTCAGGTGTGAAGCTCTAGAAGAAGAAATAGTAA
>ML809901.1:59086-83713 GCA_009831015.1 Picea engelmannii
TGTTTTTCACTTTCTTCCATAAAGTGCCTCAAATGGGCTCATCTTTAGAGATGTTTGGTACCCATTTTTTTAAGCAAACTCTACCAAGTGTAGGTAGTCTTCCCATTTTGATGGTTTATCCATCACATACATCCTCAACATATCCTCAATCACTTGATTCACCCTCTCTGTTTGTCCATATGATCTGGATGATTAGCTATACTAAAATTTAAATTTGTTCCAAATCCATTAAATAATCCCTTCCAAAAATTTGAGGTAAATTTTGGATCTCTGTCAGACACAATTGTCTTGGGTATGCCATGTAATCGAGTAATTTCTCTCATATAAACATCAACAATGTTGGCTGCCTTGTGAGTGAGATTAACTGGAATAAAATGGGTAACTTTAGTAAGTTTATCCACCACTACCATGATAGAATCATGTTGCTTGTTTGTTCTGGGAAGTTTGGTGATGAAATACATTGTTACAACTTCCCATTTCCACTTAGGAATGGGTAATGGTTGTAGCAAACCAACTGGGTGTCTATGCTCAACCTTTACCTTTTGACATTCCAAACATTTGGCAATAAAATCAACAACTTCTTTCTTCATACCTGACCAATAATATTGGTTCTTAACAGCTGCAATAGTTTTCTGATAACCTGGTTGCCCAGCATAAGGTACATTATGCATTTCTCTCAATATCATATTTTTCAATTCCTGAGAATTTGGTACATAAATTCTTCCCTTGTATATGAGACTTTCATCATTATCTAGCTTGTATTCTTCAATTTTCTACTGCAATTTACCTTGTTGTAATTTTTCCACTAATTCCTTGTAATGCAAATCTAATTTGGCAGCCTCTAAAATTGTGTGTTTCAAATCTGATTGGTACATTCTAATGGATGTAGCATGCATTTCATGCACTCTTCTGCTGAGTGCATCAACCACTTTGTTCTCTTTCCCCTTGATATGCTTTATATCAAAGTCATATTCACATAGAAATTCTAACCATATGCTTTTCCTAGCATTTAGAGTTGGCTGATCAAATAAATATTTCAGACCATTATGGTCTGTTCTTAGCTCAAACCTTTTCCCCATGAGGTAGTGTCTCCATTTCCTCAAGGCATGCACTATGGTTTCCAACTCCAAATCATGAGTGGAATAGTGTCTGTCATGCTCCTTCAACTTCCTTGATTCATAACATATAACAAACCCATTTTAACCGAGGACTCCACCAAGTCCTTCTTTACATGCATCTGTGCATATAATGAAGTCTTCATTTGGGTCTGCAATCCTTAGTATTGGAGCACTTGTTAATAATTTTTTCAAGTGTTGGAAACTATGTTCACAATCCAATGTCCACTGAAACTTCACACCCTTCTTCTGTAAGGAAGTGATTGGGTGTGAAATATTTGAGAATCCTTCAATAAATATCCTATAGTAGACTACAAGGCCCATGAATGATCTGACCTCTGTCACATTGTTTGGCATTGACCATTCTCTAATGGCTTCTATCTTCTCAGGATCTACTGCTATCCCATCCTCTGAAATGATATGTCCCAAATAATGATTTTTCTTCTGATAAAATGATCACTTGCTCAACTTGGAATACAAATGATGCTCCCTTAATAATTGCAACACCATTCTCAAATTATGCTCATGCTCTTCTTCTGACTTAGAATATATAAGAATGTCATCTAGAAATACAATGATAAACTTGTCTAAATATTCTCGAAAAACACCATTCGTTAAGCACATGAAAACAACTGGTGCATTTGACAACCCAAATGGCACCACTGTGAACTCATAATGACCATACCTTGTTTTGAAGGTGGTCTTGTTGATATCTTCCTCTTTAATCCTTACCTGATGGTATCCTGACTTGAGAACTATCTTTGAAAATATCTTTGCATCCTTCAATTTATCAAATAGATCATCAATCCTTGGAAAAGGATACTTATTCTTTACAGTCACTTTATTCAACTGTCTGAAATCAATGCACAATCTTAATGTCCCATATTTATTCTTCACAAACAAGACTAGGGCACCCCAAGGTGACACACTTGAGCGTATATATCCCTTCTTCAGAAGTTCTTCAAGCTGCATTTGCAACTCCTTCATCTCTGGTGTACTCATTCTGTAAGGATTCTTTGACACTGGAGCTGCTCTAGGAATTAAATTTATAAAGAAATCAATATCTCTCTTTGGGGGTAGTCCTGGTACCTCCTTGAACACATCTTCAAAATCTTCCAGGACTGCATGGTCCTCAAGATTTGGCACCTTATATTTAGGTGTCTCTTCCATATGAGCTGCAAATATTTGACACCCTTTTCTGTAACATTTCTTCAGCTGCAATGATGAAATTTCTCTGATGGTTACTTCCCTGGGAATTCCCTGCACCTTCCTTTGGTTCCCATCCTCATCCAAATAAGTGAATTCCTTGTTATGACAATCTAGGATAGCATGATTTTAGTCCAACCAATCCATCCCAATTACATAGTCATAGGAACCTAAAGGAAATTGTTCAACTCTGCCCCAGTGTTCAGCCCATTCTTGTCCATAAGACATGACTTGACCATCTCAATAACTTTTCTTTTGGCTCCGGTAGCCAGCTGCACCAGCCAATATTTTCCATGCTTGTTTCTTGGCAAATGCAAACTTTCCACCATATTAGGATCTATATAACTATGACTACCTCCTAAATCAATTAAAATAGCAATTATTTGGTTGTTGATCATACCTTCCACTTCAATCATATGTGATTGATACTCTGCTTGCTTGTTGTCCAGGGCTGCATAGATCATGGGTAAATTTTTTCCCATGTCCTCCATTATTTCAGCATGATTTACATTGTGAATAGTCCTCACTTTTTCACCTCTGTGAGGAGAATATCTGAACATATGATATCCTTTACAACCCCAACATTGAATAGGTGGTTGCCTTGGCCTTTGACCCCCTGCCTCAATCGTTCTGGGTTCTCTAGAAGTTGGTTGTCCCTAAGGGTTATTTCTGAAGAATGGTGGCTTAGATCCCTTCTTCCTATGATCCACCTTGAATTTCTTTTTGTCTTCCCAAGATATTTAGAAAGTTGGCCTTGATTTTTTCTGATCATATAGGCATTTAGCTCGCCTTATGATCTCCTCCAATGTCTTGGGATCATCATTCTATATTTTTTCATTGATAAATGATGACAATCCACTCAAATACCTATGAATCTTAACCGTCTCATCCTTAATGAAAGAAACATACTTCAGCGGTTCTAAAAACCTTCTCTCATATTCATCTATGGTCATACTCCTAATCTTGAGTTCAAAGAATTCTTTCATTTTCTTGTCATAGTATCTTTTAGTCGAGTATTTGTTTTCAAAATACTTCTTGAATTCCCTCCAAGTAACACTTTTCTCTTTCATGTGTTGCACCTGCACAAGCTGATCCCACCACATGGATGCCTTTCCCTTGAGTTGATAGATGGAAATTATACCTTTTGCATGAGATGAATAATTATGCAATTGAAAATACTTCCTCATGCCCAATAACCATGTCTCTGCATCTTCATCCTTCTTGTGCCGACCATCAAATGTAGGGGGTTTGATTTTGTTCATTTCTCCTCGTAGCTCATCCACCCCAGACCCCTTATGCTTCCTGATAGGGGATGGACTTGTGTTGCAATGTGATATCTTATTGGAATTCCTTAGGGAGTGGTGGTGTTGTCTGCCAATACTCCTTTCTCTTCTTTTCTCATCAAGACACCTGTGACTTCCTGATTTGCTTGAGCCACTCTCCTTATCCAATTTATTTTCTATTCTATTCAAGCTCTGTAGTAACTTCATGTTGAATTCCTCTTGCTTCTCCTTAGATCTCATAATCCTTTCATTATCAACTTTATGGATTTGGACATCCTTCTGCAAATTTTTAATGGTCTCTGCCATATTCATGTTTTCATCCCTTCCTTCTCCATGTCCTTTGGAGTTTGCTCTTTCAATGCCCAAATGGACATCCATCCCTCTAATATCATCCTCCTGACTGTAAGTACCCTATGCCTCTTCCATTACTCTAGAATCTATGTTTATCTTGATCTTATCTATTTGTTGTTAACTTTGCAAAATGTGTAGCCAACAAAACTTTGTCAAGCTAATTGTTTCAATAATTTCATGAAAATATGAACCATTCTAGTTCAATAATATATATCATAATTATTTCTTCTGATTTCCTGGAAAATTGAATTCCTAGATCAATTTTCTGGGTGGATATTTAGATTCCACTTTCCAACACCTTTCCAATTCCTTCTCCCATGATCAATTCTGAGTCTTGAGCAGAAAGTTATGGTTATTAGAAGTTTGCCCATTAATTTTTCTGTTCATTTTTCAACTTGGCGCAACTCTACGTTGTAATTATGCATTTTTGCACCTACTCCATTGGATTTTTCATAGGATCTCAATTTTATTTCTTCATATACATATTATGGACACTATTTTCAAGTTTCACCTTTTTCTGGGTTCTTGGCTGCTAGTTACAACTTGCTGAAGTTCTAGGCCAATTCGTGTTTTTGGTCTAGAATGCTACATGTACCTTCTTTTCCATATTAAACATGTTTAACATGCCTAGAAATTTAATTCAGATTTGGGAATGTCTTCTATGGTTCAATATCTTTCCATTGACTTCTCTTGCGCCTCAATCTGATTCCGGAGCAAAAAGTTACGACTCTTGGAAGTTTTAAAATTTACCCTCCATTGTTTGTGCTATAACTTTCTCATAAAATCTTCATTTGATGAACGATTTAGACCAATAGAAAGATCTCTCAGAGCTCTTTTATTTGACTTGTAGAGACAGAGTGTGCCTTGGCACACTATTTTCTCGTGGTTTTTGAGTAGCTAAAAACGTTGTTAAGGCCCTCAAAAATGCGCTCCAAAAAGATGACGTTCGAACAATATAAAATGTCGCGGAAATTCGCAAGTTTTCTGTTGTTGTTCACCATCCAAATGACTTCATGCACACAAATTTAAACCTGTAAGCCCATATATAGCATTCACAACAACACCACAATGTAAATCATGCTTCGTGCTCCTATAACCATGGTGCATCACTCCTCTGTCGCACCAATAACTCACGCGCACTACTTTTGTGTTGTGTGTCAATATCCACCGTGTGTTGTTTTGGTTCTTGCACTATTACATGTCGCACACAATTATTGTATCACACACTAATAATCCGCGTGCATTTCACTCTATGCCTTGCACCATGCCAAATTTTAGTACGCCCCTACCATGCACCATTAGTCTGCATGCACCATGCCAAATTTTAGTATGCCCCTACTGCGTACCATTAGTCTGCGTGCACCATTTACTACATTGTCGCGTGACAACTTATACTCACATTGCGCGCACACCAACCAAACTCCTCTGCGCTCTACAATACTGCACACACCACACACACCATTATTATGTGTGTGCACATTGTGCACACCTTTTCTGCGTATGCATACAACGCAATGCTAAATTTAGCGCGTGCATCCACACACCAACATTTTTCTGCGTGACACCAAAATTTAGTGCCTGCACCACTACGGCACTATTTTTCTGCGGGGTGCCCAAACTCAAGTCACAAATTGAGAATTTAAATTACAAAACTCACTCCATCTGTCATGGCTTCACTGTAACATCAAATTCGATCAATTCCAGGTATGAATTTGTTAGAACATATATTAAATCAATAATATCTCACCACATGACCGAATTTCTCAATTTTTCCATGAATTTACCAACCGAAATTGGGGCTTTTCCCAATTTTGCGTCGTTTCTTCTAAAATTTACCATGGACTCTTTGTGACTTGAAATTTGGTCACTTTGAAATCAATCCCCTGTGAAATTTCGCTTCAACTCAACTTGTTCGGCCCATCCAGGATCAATGTTGAAAACTGAAGCTCTGATACCATATTGTAACATCCTTGGCCACCCAGGCCAGGCCACGACACACGAGAGAACACTTGCATTCTCTCTGTGTAATGTTCCTGACTTGGCTAGCCTAGGAAACGCTGCTAATGTGTGTGTAGGATCAATGGTCTATAGCATATAAATGATCATACAAATAATAAACACGACAAAGGACTGCAAATTTTGTATTATGATATATCTGTGGATTACAAAATGGCCGAGTGCGATTGAATAAACTGACAATACTCGACTAGATCAACAGACAAAGGAGATTAGCCAAAATACAAATAAGCAACTAAAATATAATACCAGGAATATGGGAGCACTGCGGAATCAATGGATACGTTGGGACTATGGCAGCTCTGACGGTAACTGTTAGAAGTCTGGAAAGTTCACCCTGGAAGCTATACTTCTCGGAATAGCCTCGAAACTGTCCCAAATTATGCGCCTTGCTCCAGTCCTCAGTACTGGTATCTGACGGACCCCTCCACTAATGAATCTGGACACCAGATGGATACCCCTAGGGGAATGCACCCCTCTTCTTCTGGAAAAATGCGTCTTAGTGATTCCACCGTCAGAATCAGATGAGATATGTCTCAAAATGACCGCCTTGGTCTACTGGGAAATGGGTCGAAAGGGTTTCCCTAAATCTGATCTGATGCTCGCTTTGGAACCCTAAATGTGCCCGCCAAAAGTGTCGCACGTTCAAGTCTGGAAAATGCGTCCCAGTTGATTCCTCCGTCGAAATCTAATGAGGAACTAGCAAAAAGATGCGCCTTGCCCTCCTCTCAAATGGGTCAGAGGGAAATCTTGGAATTCTCCCTGGTTGGGATAAGTCGACTAAAAACCTATCTCTTTCTCTCTCTCTCTGCTCCCATGTGATCGTGGGTCATGATCACAGGTCAAATAAATCATGGTGCCTCTTTGTATTTCATGCCTCGGTGCTACAGTGATGTCGAATCGTTCGACTCTGCAACCGCTGAACCTCGATAGGGTTAGTGACTGGCCAATAGGGATGAATCCCTACAGGGTTAGCAAAAGGCCGTTAGGAATGGCCCTGTCGCGCGATTGAGTGGAGTACAGGTGGAGAGAGGGGAAACACGACACGGTGGGTGACATGATAGGAGACAGGTCCCACTTCACATGCCACACCATTCCGGACCCCTCCCCCCCCATTAAAGGAAGAATGGCAAGGGGGCTTCAGAACGAAGCCTCATCCATAGATCTAGGTGGGTGGACTTTGGTCATCCAGATCTGCTCGCCACTTACCCTAAGGCGCATTCGCACCCCAAATTAAAGTTGACATCTCTTCCTCACATCTGACGGTCGTTATAGACCCTGAGATCCTCCGAAAGAATCTCGTACATTCATCAGGACTTAACCACATGCTAATATCTTAATATTTATAAGTCTGGATTTCGGGGTTTGAGAGCACGAGGGAACATGCCCTTCGATATCCCGAGTGCCGAAATGTCGAAGTGCCAAACAAGCCTAAATCGGTGATTAGCCCCTTGGGTTATGCCTTGGTCAATATGACCTCTTCCCACATGACCATACTCTCTCTTCCGTCGGGATTTATCAAGGCGAGAGCCCAACCTCTTGTCAACGGAACTCCTGAATCCCCGATTTCCCGAAACAGGTAATCTCTCGACACGTGGCCTCCCAAACTCGATCAGTCTACGACTGCTTTGGGGTTTCCACCATGGAACATCCCGATCTCTCGTCACCAGAACTCCCGAGTTCTCGATTCTCGATTTCCCGAAATGGGAAATCTCACGACACGTGGCCTCCTTTAATTGGACGACCCAGATCTATTTCTGGGCTTTCGCCCTTATTCGATGGGGGTTTAACCCTCGGGTATCTCCTGATATATCCAACGGCTGTCGGGTTCTCCAGCCGATATCTGATGGCTCAGACAGGTTCCTAACTTGTGCATTCTCCCACGACTTCCTAGACGTGGAAAAATCAACGGTCCAGATGTTCTCATGGACCTTGGGGATCTACGATCCCGATCTCTTCGCTACCCACGAAGACACAAAAAGACAAAGGGGTAAGGCATTTAACCCCCTTACTTTCTCCTACCCATCTAACGGTCATGGGTGACCACAGATTTCCCGACGGGATCTCGTCCATCGATCAACACCTATTTAGGGTTAAGGTGCTTAACACTCCAGTTTCTTCTTCCGATCTGACGGTCGTGAGTGTCCACTGATCTCCCGATGGGATATCGTCCATAGATTCAATACTTATCAGGGGTTTCTTAAGGCCTTGCGCCTTCACGTCCTTTTTCCAAGTTCTTGAAGGGATTTTTCAAGAAGGGTATCTCTTTGGGGAGGTTTACCCAGGGTACTATCTGAGGCAGATAAGGGTATCTCTCTCCCGAGAACCAGGCGTGAAGTCTGAATTAGATCGGTATGCATATAAATAATGATTTAAGAGAACATAAGCCACCACATAGTATTTCCATTATAAACATAAAACTACCAGTACTGATCAAAACATCATACATACATTCTTATAATGAAATCATTCACAATTTCACAGCTTATGATCATAAATGTCAGCATACATATATTTCAAGATGCCAAAGGCAAAACACTTATCAGAAAGTAACACCAGGGGTTATGCAACTGCTGAGAGGGGTGCTCGTTTCCACCCAACCGTAGGCTCAATGACTCCCAACGGATTTACCACTAGACACCCTCGAGATGAGACCACGATGTTGTGAGACTACGTCTTTGTTTGCCAGTGACTAGGAGAGAAGGTCACTCTCCTTCCTCTCTGCTATCACCCACTCTGCATATCGCCAGAGCTCTCTTTTTCCCCTCATGTCTCCCCTCCAATCGCTTCTCCCCCACGCCTTATCCTCTTGCGAGGTTGCATGTGGCGCGATTTCCCTCGCGCTGGTCAGGCCTAACGGCTCTATGGATGGGCGATTCACCTCCCCATCCCTCATTAATTCCTAAGGATCCATCTACCTACCATCCTGCGAGACATTTAATTCAGGGCCAGCGAGCCGCTTTTGGTTCTTTGGGCCAATGGAGTCCAAATACAGTATTGATTTTCGGTGGAAGTTAACACCACCTTTCCAAGTGCCTTCCACCGCCTTTCTGCAACCATCATGGTCTCTTTTTCAGCATATCCCCTCTCAGTAGTTCTGCAATATAAATTCATAATATTATTCACATTCATCGACCTTTTCCACAAGGTCCATTCACATCACATATTCACATTTCTGAGTTTTCCACAGTTCTTGGCCAGTCCAATTATTTTTACAAACTGGGGGAAACAGGGTGTTACAACTAGGCATGAGTACACCTGAAGAAGCGTTTACTGGTAAGAAGCCAGATGTTTCTCATTTTAAAATTTTTGGCTCACCTGTTTATGTGCATGTGACCAAGGATGCCAGGAAGAAGCTGGAACCGACTGCTGAAGTTGGGATATTTGTGGGGTACACAGAAACACCCCATAATTATCGTGTGTATTTTTTGAACAATAAGATGCCTATTATGCGACAGGATATAAAATTCGATGAGGGGAAATCCATGCGGTTGTCGCTTGAGAGGGAGATAGAATTGCATGCAGAAGAGGAACTGTTGGTTCCCAAGGATGAGTCTCAAGATGTGGATAAATCACATGAGGAGGTTCATGGAGTGGAGGAAACCACTCAAGTAGATCCATCCATCAGAAATGGCAGAAAGCACACCACGAAAGCTGACAGACTAAGACTAGATGCTGCACAGAATGTAGGAGCCCCTACTTCACAATGCAAATAGAGACAGTCTCCTGATCGATTTGTTGGATACATGGATCTCATGAGAAAATGTATTGTGACTGAACCATCTTCCTTTCAGGAAGAAGTGTAGGACCCCATTTGGGTTGATGCCATGGTAGAGGAGTATGACTCCATTGTCAAAAATAGTGCATGGGAAATTGTCCCAAGACCGATTGATAAATCAGTGGTAGGTTCGAGATGGATCTATAAGGTAAAGAAAGATGCTAATGGGAATGTGGAGAAATACAAGGCCAGGTTTGTGGCCCAGGGCTTCTCACAGATCGAGGGGATAGATTATGATGAGACCTTTGCACCTGTCGCAAGGTACTC
Organism: Picea engelmannii; assembly: GCA_009831015.1. Taxonomy (NCBI): domain Eukaryota; kingdom Viridiplantae; phylum Streptophyta; class Pinopsida; order Pinales; family Pinaceae; genus Picea; species Picea engelmannii. The sequence continues at coordinate 69,103 of ML809901.1, forward strand.
TTCCATAAGATCCATCCTTGCACTCTCAACGCAGATGGGCTGGCACATTCATTAGATGGATGTAAAAACTACGTTCCTCAACGGGATCATTAAGGAAGAAGTGTACATTGAACAACCATAAGGTTTTCATACCTTTGATAGGGAGTCGCATGTGTGCAGACTCAAGAGAGCATTGTATGGGATGAAGCAACCACCCCATGCTTGGTACACTCAGATAGACAACTATTTCACCGGATTGAGCTTCACCAAAAGTGAAGTGGATGCAAATCTATACCAAATTGTGGTGGGGGGTAAGCTTTTAATCATTGTGCTTTATGTTGATGATTTAATACTGACTGGTGATGAGCAGCTGATACACTCATGCAAGGATGACCTTGCAAAGGAGTTTGAGATGAAGGATTTGGGCCTTCTTCATTATTTCCTTGGTTTGGAAATATGGCAGCGAGATGGTGAACTTTTTATGTCTCAAGGAAAGTATGCAAGAGAGATATTAGGTAAGTTTCACATGGAGGGCTGCAAACCCATGGATACTCCTCTTCCAGGAAACTGGAGGAAAGAGGATGCTACTTCTGGAGAGGTAGTGGATGCTATTGTCTATTGACAGTTAGTGGGTTCACTAATGTATTTAGTGAACACGAGACCAAACATTTGCTACGTGGTTAGCCAACTAAGTCCAATGATGGTTAAGCCTACCAAACTCTTTTGGAAGGCGGGTAAGCATGTCCTGAGATATCTGAAGGGCACATCTGAGTATGGATTATGGTACATAAATACGGATGAGGTGAAGTTGCATGGCTTCATGGATGCAGATTGGGCGGGCATCCCAACAGACAGAAAGAGCACATCAGGAGGGATCTTTAATATCAGATATACAATTGTTTCTTGGTACAACAGGAAACAGAGATCCGTGGCTCTTAGTTCAGTAGAAACAAAATACATGGCAGCGAGCCAAGCTGCATGTGAGGCTATCTGGATGAGGAAGATCTTGGTTGGTTTGTTTGGTTCTCATTTAGATCCAACAATGATTTATTGTGATAATCAGAGTTGCATTAAACTCTCGATTAATCCTGTGTTTCATGATAGATCTAAGCATATAGATATCTGGTATCATCATCTCAGATATTGTGTGCAGCGGAATATCATGTTTCTTCAATACATTCCTACGGAAGATCAGGATGCAGACATTCTAACGAAGGCGCTCACCAGGAGAAAATTTGAATATCATAGAGACAGGATTGGGGTGACGGATAATCCCTTTCTTGTTGAGAGGGAGTGTTGAAAAGTCAACAAGAAACATGTGTCTAATTTACTTTTCCCTTAATTAAATTAGACAATAAATATTAATCTATTATTTCATTCATAACTGAGTGAGTTGGATTTGTAACATAATTATAAGTGTAGTTAAGTTAGTTAAGATCAGTTGTACTAGTTGTAACTAAACATGCACTAGTGAGAGTTTAGTTAATCAGTGAACTCACATGCAACTGAAGATTCACCACGGTTAACTACATGCATGTCAGATCTAGTGGAGACCCAATTGAGATAACAGGTGAAAGGGACAGTTTGGCTATCAGTTGTGATTTGATCACACATGCAGTGGATATGCTTATGAGAATGTGCAAACTAGGAAACTCCGTTAATGATTCGATTGTGAGAATTCGAATTGCAGAGATTGTGCAGAGGAGGCAAGTTGTCTAGACACAGGAATTGGCACATGTATTTGTTGATTTGTGTATGACAGTGTGAGACGATTGTATTGTACTGAGAGCTCTTGGATTAAATTTTTGTATGAGATTGTTTCATGATTCATGATATACATAATATATGATAGTGGGGTTTTTAACTTTACGCTTTCCCGGTAAAACTTATGTGTTGTGTGTTCTTGATATTCACTTTGTGATTGTGGTTGTGATCGTGGTTTAATTTTCCGCAAGAATAATAGTAGAAGCGATTTTGTATTTAACAGTGGCGTATAATTGTTAGATCGGGAGAATCACAGGAAATACTTAATTTGTATTGAAATTTCTACACCTTCTTGGGCATTTGTTGAAGCTTCAACGCTGGCTTCTTATCTGGATGTACTACCTGCTTATTTCCATTTACATAATATGAGTGTATGGAATCATCTCTGATGTTTGAAACTGATCGAAGCACAAGCGTATATGCATGTTGCACCGGAGGTGCATGAAAAGTACTCTCCTTATGTGTAAGTAGAAAAGATGAGTCATCATCATAAAACTTAGTGAATTTATGCAACTTTGACTTGTGATCCACCTCACCAATTGCAATGATGGAATTGTCATGCATGTCAATTACTAAAATTGAATCGGATGTAAATTCAACATTTTTACTTTTCTGAGTGATCTGTTAAACTGAGAGCATATTCATAGAAAGATTTGGAACATGTAAAACATTCTCAAAACTGCCATTGTGGAGTTCCACTCTCCCTTCTCCTACTACTGCTACTGGAGTATTATCCCCCATGAGAATAGGGGGTCTTGAGCATGGAATCAAAGAAGACAAAACTTCCTCTTTTGTTGCCATATGATGGGATGCACTAGAATCTATAATCCATGAATCAGATGAGGAATTAATTGCAACCAGGGCATGATGATTACCTTTATTAGGAGCATGATCTTCGTCCTTCTTCTTCTTGACTCCCTCTGGAATGAAGTTTCCAAGGTTTTTCTGTTGAAGTGTATGTGCCATAAGATCGATCTGTTTCTTCATGCATGTGGATTATTCATGATTCATTTTATTGCAATAAGTGCACTGATTTCCCTTATTCTTCTTCTTTGAATTTGAAGAGTCTTTGGAACTTGAAGAATCATTAAAGGGTTTGGAATATCCCTCCTTCTCGTTCTATTTCTCCTTCCCATTTTGTTTGGATGATCCTTTTCCATCATGCATGGTGAGTGCATGTGCTTTGGGATCCTTGATGAGGCCCATCTGTATGATTTTTGTCTGCTCTTGTATGAGAGACTCAATGAACTGAGCCATCGTAGGCATTTTACAATTTGTTCCAAAAAGGTATCTGTCATAATGGAAATTGGAGACATATACACCATATTATGGTCCTAGCTTGGACAAGATTGTTAGAATAAGTTGTTTCTCTTGTGTAGAATTTTCAATACCACATTCACCCAAGCTCAAAATCAAAGATTTAAATTTAGTAAAGAAATCCTGTATATTATCAAAAAAATTATGGTTAAAGGTATTCAACTCTACCTCAAGCATATGACATCATATCTCATCTTGTTTTCCAAAGTGTCTTTCCAAGGTGGTCCAAATCTTGTTTGGAGTATTGCATGCGGCAACATGAAACCATACATCAGTGGAGATTAAATCAATAAGTATTCATGTGGCCTCATCCTTACGGTTCTCCCATCAAGTCTTCTCAGGCACTGATTTAGCCTCTGTTTATGTCTCCATCGTCAAATTATATAGTCCTTTTATTTTGAGTTGGAATGCGGCCTTAGGCTTCCATTCAAAATAGTTGTACGATGTGAGTATTATCACTAGAATTGATTGAATAATTTTCATTGTCTCCATCCCTTCTATTGATAATGAAAAGATACTAAAAACCCAGATCGTGGATTCTGAGACATGATTTACGGTGCTATGGCAGTTATAGATATGATAAAAAAAAACTATATATCCTAAATATGATGTGGGTTTTGGAGATTTTTGGTGAGCATGAGAATCCCTATGTTATATGTATCTGGTAAAAATTTCAGCCCGACCCAGATCGTGGATTTCGAGATATGGCTATTTTACTACAGAAACCCAATTTTCTAGAGGGTTGTTGAATCGTCGCACCCTAAAGAAGGATAAAGTGTGACGATATTGAATCATCACACCCTAGTGAAGGATACAATGCGACGATTGTGAAAAATTGAATCGTCGCACCCCGGATGAAGAACACAGTGCGACGATGTCACACCTTTTGATAGGGATAGGCCGCTTCAATTCCAATCGTTGCACCTTTCGATAGGGATAGGCCATGACAATTGCGGAAACTAGGTTTACTCAAATCCTCTTTCTCTGTTCTCTAGCTTGTATGGGTTGCTCCAAGAAACACGGCTCTGATACCATGTCATTGTTTCATGGAAACCTGCACAAGAGACCTAGCTAAAGAATCCACAAACAAAGCTTATCAAGAAAAGGAAGAGAGATACAACATGAAGAATGAGAATCATTGTATATTATGATATGATCAATGAGTGGGTGATCTTCACTCATATATTCAATGACATCGTATAAATAGGAATGCATGCATAATAGTGATGGTGTAAAATTAGAAAGTCTAAAATAGAACTAGTCAGTTAACTCCCACTGAACTAGTGTGCCGAAAATAGGAATTTCACCAACAACAGTGCCTTGAAAACTCTATTGTATATCAATGTTAGTGAAGTTATGAACCATAAGGGGGGACATTTTTTTTTTTCGGTACCTCTTTTTGATAGTGAAAGTTAAAATAAAAAATGGGGGTTCTTTGTTTCTATCCCTCATCATTTATCAAAGCATAAAAATCATCCAAATCCCAAGGTAATAACTCACGACGTGAGTAGATGGGGAAATTTGCAGAATTAGATCTCAATCAAGGATGGAGAATTAATATTTCACCCTATGTCACCTTTTTGCTTCATCAAAAGGTTTTCATGCATTTTCATTCCCTTGTTACATTATCTATGAATTTGGCGTGGGAGCATTGGAAGGAACCCTTCTATGTTCCTTCCAACCATAGAGAGGAGATGTGAAGAGGTAGGATCTGTGAGTGAAGGAATGGAATATAGTAAGGACTCTCGATGTGCTTCTTGTGAGCTCACTTATTTCCAAGAGAAAAAAACTAATAATAGGAAGGGGAAGGGGAATGGGCAATTTTGAAAGGGAAATGGAGGAATCCAACCAAATGTGGGAAGACTCCTTGATAGTAGAAGCCCAAGATCATGTATAGCACTTACAAAGTATTATTGAACAAACTCAATCCCTACACACTCTTGAAGCTAGAATGGCGAATTTACTTCAAGATCAGGAGGCAAAAAATCAAAGGATGGATGATAGAATGAACTGATTTTTGGCTAAGGTGGTAGGTTTGGAGAATTCCTTGTATCAAGCCAAGGAAAATTATTATTCTTTCATGGGAGGAATCCTAGAATAAGTGGTAGAAATAGGAGTGAAAGTCGAACCAGAGTTGGAAGAGGAAGGAAAAATAGTTTGTTAGTTATTATCTGTAGCACTAAAAGAACCTAAAGATCTAGAGGACATGTAAGATGAGGTACTCCATGGGCCCACCTTCCAGAATTTTGTTACCTGATGTTATGTAAAAAAAAAATTATGTTTGACCAATATGTGTGGTGGTATAGTAGAGTTAGAAGAAGAAATTTTTTGTTGAATGGTAGGATAGAAGAAACATGCTTTTTACTTTCATAATTATGGCAGGACGTGATTTTCGAAACCTTTTATTCTTATATTACAAAGATGAACAGTTTGGTCGTGGCCATTTCTAATGCAATATAACCATTATTGATAATAAAAAAATAACATGAAAAAATTATGAGTAATAAATCATAATAATAAACATGGGTGGCAGGTGCATGAGGGATCATTCTTGACCCTAGGGGGAATATTGAAATAAGTTACGCTTGGAGTCTAGGTTACACTACCTGATCCGAAAATCCACTAACTGATTTGCAAATAATTTTAAGTGTAAATTGTCTTAGCTTATATTTTAAAGCTTAATGTACAATTTAAAGGCTAAATCAAAGAAATGAACAATAGAAAGACAAAAACACAAGTTGATAAACGAGCTCACCCATCTTGCGATACGTCTCCAGGTCCACTTCAACTATACAACCGCTCCATTATTATAATGTGAAGCACTTCAAATGCTTTATTACATTACAATGGATATCTAACCTGCAATAAAATCTCTTCACTAGCTCTAGGAAGATTGTAGAGTTGTTGAAAATCAATTCCCACTCTCTTCCTACACTCAAAAAAGCTTGAAAATGCTTGGTCCTTCAATTATACCGGAAATACTTTTGTATAATAACAAAATCACAAAAAAGCCTTCCAAGTTCCAATATTGTGGTGCAATGGTGAAAACATATGAATACGTAATTGGAGGTTGCGGGTTCAATCCACACCTATTGAGATTTTTGGGCCAAAGAAAATATTAGATTTAAAAAAACATATTACCTGTTGGGTTGTTTGGGCGGAGGTTGCAGGGTCAAGCCTATGGACCATCCACCTTTGGCATAATTGTTAGGATTTCTACTTTAAATAAAAGGTCATTTGTTATCCATAACAAGAACCATGAGTGGCCCAATGGTAAATCATTGGGTTTTTGTCGACAAGGTTCGGGGTTCGAACCACCCGCCCCACCTTTCCAGAGTTGATAAGCCCCTTTTGGGAAAATTAGGGCTACCACATGGCAACCTCTAATTGGTCCACATAGTGGCCCCGTAACCTGCACATTCAACGCCACGTCAACTCTGCCACATCAACCTGCCATGTCAACAACTGTACTTCCTAATTATCATTCCACATCAACATCCATACAACCTAACTAGCATGCCACATCAACATTTGTACAGTCCAGTCAACATGCCACATCAACATCTGTATGGTCCAATCATCATGCCACATAAACATTTGTACAACCACTTGTCATGTTCATACTAGCATGTATCATGTCTATATTTCCATGTGTCATGTATGTACTGCCATGTGTCATGCCCGTATTGCCATGTGTCAGTCCCAAGTGATGCCACGTGTCGACCTTATCACCCTTTTTTTCTTGTTTGGACAAAACTTCATAACACCATAAGTTTATCATACAATGTCTGTTTGACCTCGTTCAAGCATTGTTGGAAAACTATCGTAAAGCTCTTCAACACGAGTACATTTACATTCGAATTTGAGAACTTCATTTTTTCTTGGTTTTAGAGATCCTCATGGATCAAACCTCCCCACAAAAAGAAACGTTTGGTCCACCAAAGTCTACATACATCCTTTGACTTATCTCTCTAATTCATACACTTTCAATAGCATAAAAAAACTATGTTGCATATAAGTGATGTAACAAGTCATCACTTGTACAATTTTCCCTTTTAGGGATCTCATACACAACATGTGAGGTTTACAACAATGGAAGAAAACATATTTGGAGACATGTTACCCATTTCTTACCAAACTCGACTAATGGATACTCATTTTTCAGTTGCTCCTTTTGAATTGTTGGTGCTTGACCAACTCTTTCATCTGCTACCTCTTTCTTCATAGGTGCGTGCACAACTTTCTTTCCCTGCTTTAGAAGAATTTGTGGATGAAGTTTCCAACATTTGTCAATCCAAGGACCACTCATATTGCAATGAGTGTAATCATTCTTTGACTGCAAGTCCTTCTTTCCATGCTCCACATTCAGTCTTGGAGAGTGGTCTTTACATGTTTCCTCCTTCCTAGTATACATCACCTTCCTGTACAAGGACTTTCTCTTCCAACATCTGGCAACACAATGGTTATGTAATCTAAAAAATGTACATGGATACTTATACCATAAAATATCTTTCTCATTTCCATTCTTCCTATACTCAAATAATACATTGGAATAATCTGGTTTACTATACCTTTCATAGTGGTTCTTGTTGCAAGTCTGTCAGGAAGAAACTATCTTCACTCCTCAGGATGTTCACCTCTCATTTGAGATGCCTTGCATTCTTTGTAACTCTCATGAACTGATGTGCCTTCACTTTGTATAGAGTATTTTTGTAATGGCTTGAACTCTTCTCTTGAAGCATTTCTTGCTTCAACGACCTTGGATCATTCCTCAACTTCTCCTTTGTCACATCCCAAACCTTTGCTTCAACGATGTATTTCAACAACCTCTATGGGATTATCCATTCCTTGGCCATTAATTCCAAAACCCTTTCTATCATAACCCATCTTGGTTAGTAGCTTAAAACCAATACCATGAGTATGCTTCTCAAATTCACCCAAAGAGGCAGCTACCTTTTGATGGGAAGAAAGAGAAAATGATGACTCACTTACATTGCATACCTCAATGACAAATTGTCAATCTATGGTAGAAGACAGTCTTCTTGGCATGGCAGACTCTTCTTCATTGTCCACCCTTTCATCTTTCTGAAGCTTTACAAAAATTTCATCCTTGTATTGCAATTCAAGTTACAATGTTTTCTTCTTATCATCGAAGACTCGCAATAATATTCTCAATTTACAATTATCTTCCTGCATATGTTGGTTAATCTCTTCAAGTTCCTAAAGTATTTCTTACTTCAAATATTTTCCCATGATTTTCATTTTGCAACCTGCTCTTCAAACTACAAATCATGTCAAACGAGCTCTAATACCAAACTTGATCTGAAAATCCACTGACTGATTTGCAAATACTTTTAAGTGTAAATTGTCTTACTTTATATTTTAAAGCTTAATGAACAATTTAAAGGCTAAATCGAAGAAAGGAACAACAGAAAGAAAAAAATACAAGTTGATAACAGATTTCACCCATATTAGGCTACATCTCCAAGTCCGCTTCAACTACACAACCACACCATTGTTATAATTTGAACCTCTTCAAATGATTTATTACATTATAATGGATCTCCAACCTGCAATAAAATTTCTTCACCAGCTCTAGGAATACCACAGAGTTGCTGAAAATCAATTCCCACTCATTTCCTACACTCAAAAAGGCTTGAAAATTCTTTGTCCTTCAATTATACAAAAAAATACTTTTGTATAATAATAAAATCACAACAAATCCTTCCAAGTTCCATGCTTATGGTGCAATGGTGAAAACATATGAATAAGAAATTGGAGGTTGCGGGTTCAATCCGCACCTATTGGGATTTTTGGGCCAAAGCAAATATTCGATTTAAAAAAAAATATTACTCGTTTTCCATAATGAGTAATATTGTTGTGTACTGGTTAAGTAGTTGGGATGTTTGGGCAGAGGTCGTGGGGTCAAGCCCATGGACCATTCGCCTTTGGCATAATGGTTAAGATTTCCACTTTAAATAAAAGGCCATCCGCTATCCATAACAAGATCCACCAGTGGACCAGTAAATCGTTGGGTTGTTGTCAATGAGGTTAGGGGTTCGAAACACCCGCCCGACCTTTCTAGAGTTTATAAGCCCCTTTTGGGAAAAATGGGTCTGCCATGTGGCAACCTCTGATTGGTCCACATGGTGGCCCCGTAACCTGCACAATCATCCCACCACGTCAGCTCTGACACATCATCCTTTCATGTCATCACCCGTACATCCTATTTAGCATGCTATGCCAACATCTATACAACCCATCCAACATGCCACATTAACATTTGTATGGTCCAATCAACATGCCACGTCAACATATGTACGATTCAGTCATCATGCCACATCAACATTCGTACAACCACATGCAATGTATGTACTGCCATCTGTCATGTTTGTACTTCCATGTGTCCCATATGTACTACCATGTGTATTGTCTGTACTGCAATGTGTTATTTCTTGTTGATTCCATGTGTCAACCCTGTCACCCTTTTTAGCATGTTTGACCAAAAATTTAGAATGCCATAACTTTCTCACACAACGTTTGTTTGACCTCATTGAAGCGTCGATGGAAATATCTCATCGAGCTCTTCAACATGAGTACATTTACATTAGAATTTGAGAACTTCAATTTTGCTTAGTTTTAGAGATCTTCCTAGATCAAACTTCCCCACAAAACAAAACTTTTGGACCACCAAAAGTCTACATACATGATTTGACTTGTCTCTCTTATTTGTACACTTTCAAAAGCATAAAAACATTATGTTGCATATAAGTGATGTTATAACAGGAAATCACTTGTACAATTTTCCCTTCTAGGAGTCTCATACACAACATGTGAGGTTTACAACAATGGAAGAAAACAACTTTAGAGATGTGTTATCCATGTATTACCAATCTCAGCTAATGGATTATCATTTTTTGGTTACTCCTCTTGAATTGTTGGTGCTTGACCAACTCTTTCATTTGCTACCTCTTTCTTCATGGGTGCGTGCACAACTTTCTTGATCTACTTTAGACGAAGTTGTGGATGAAGTTTTCAGCATCTGTGAATCCAATGACCACTCATATTGCAATGAGTACAATAATGATTTTACCACAAGTCCTTCTTGTCATGCTCCACATTTAGTCTTGGAGAGTAGCCTTTACATCTTGCCTCCTTCCCGATAGACATGACCTTCCTGTACAAGGACTTTCTCTTCCAACATTTGGCAACACAATGGTTATGTAATTAACAAAACATACATGGATACTTATACCATAAACTACGTTTCTCATTTCCATTCTTCCCATATTCAAAGAATACATTCAAATAATCTAGTTTACTATACCTTTCATGGTGGTTCTTGTTGTAAGTCTGTCGAGAAGAAACTATCTTCACTCCTTCATGATGTTCACCTCTCATTCGAGATGCTTTGCATTCTTTTTCACTCTCATGAAGTGATGTACCTTCACTTTGTACAAGGTATTTCTGTAATGGCTTAGACTCTTATCTTGAAACATTTCTTGCTTCAACGACCTTGGAACATTCTCCAACTTCTCCTTTTCCATATCCAAAACCTTTGATTCGGCGAGGTATTTTGAAAACCTCTATGGAATTAGCCATTAATTCCAAGACCCTTTCCATCATAACCCATCTTGGTTAGTAGCTTAAAACCAATACCATGAGTATGCTTCTCAAATTCACCCAAAGAAGCATCTACCTTTTGATGGGAAGAAAGAGAAAATGATGACTCACTTACACTGCATACCTCAGTGAAAAAATGTGAATCTATGGTAGAAGACGGTCTTCTTGGCATGGCATAATATTCTTAATCCTCCACCCTTTCAGCTTTCTGAAGCTTTGTTAAAAGTTAATCCTTGGCTTGCAATTCAAGTTGCAACTTTTGCTTCTCATCCTTTCAGACTGGCAGTATTCTTCTCAATTTATAATTCTCTTCCTACATCTATTGGTTAATATCTTCAATTTCTTGAGGTCTTTCTCTCTTCAAAGATTTTCCCATGATTGTCTTTTTGCAACCTGCAATTCAAACAACAAATCATGTCAAACTAGCTCTGATACCAAACTTGATCTAAAAATCCACTGACTAATTTGCAAATAATTTTAAGTGTAAATTGTCTTAGCTTATATTTTAAAGCTTAATGAACAATTTAATGACTAAATCGAAGAAAGGAATAACAGAAAGACAAAAACACAAGTTGATAATGGAGTTCACCCATATTAGGATACATCTTCGGTATGCTTTAACTACACAACCGCTCCATTTTTATAATGTGAATCACTTCAAATTATTTATTACATTACAATGGATCTCCGACCTACATTAAAATGTCTTCACCGGCTCTAGGAACATTGTAAAGTTGTTGAAAATCAATTCCCACTCTCTTCCTACACTCAGAAAGGATTGAAAATGCTTGGTCCTTCAATTATATAGGAAAATACTTTTGTATAATAATAAACTCACAACAAATCCTTCCATGTTCCAAGCTTGTGGCGCAATGGTGAAAACATATGAATAAGTAATTGAAGGTCATGGGTTCAATCTGCACCTATTGGGATTTTTGGGCCAAAGAAAGTATTCGGTTTAAAAAAATATATTACTTATTTTCCATAATGAGGAATATTGTGGTATATTGGTGAAGTAGTTGGGTTGTTTGGGTGGATTTCAGGTTCAAGCCCACAGACCATCTGCCTTTTTCATAATGGTTAGGATTTCCACTTTAAATAAAAGGTCATCTGCTATCCATAACAAGATCCACCAATGGCCAAATGGTAAATCGTTGGGTTGTTGTCGACGAGGTCAGGGGTTCAAACCACTTGCCCGACCTTTCCGGAGTTGATAATCCCCTTTTGGGAAAATTGGGGCTGCCACATGGTGGCCTCTAATTGGTCCATGTGATGGTCCCATAACCTGCACAATCAACCCACCACGTCATCCACCTTGCCACGTCATATATGCCAATCAGTTTGCCACGTCAACACCCATATAGCCCAGTCATCATGCCACATCAACATCCATACAACCCATCCAGCAGGCCACTTCAACATCTGTATGATCCAATCAACATGCCACATCAACATCTGTACGGTACAATCATCATGCCACATCAAAATCCATACAACCACATGTCATATCCATACTACCACATGTCATGTCCATACTACCACATGTCATGTATGTATTGCCATGTGTTATGTTTGTACTTCCACATGTCATGTTTGTACTACAATGTGTCAATTTTGTACTGCCATGTGTCAATCCTTGGTGATGCCATGTGTTAACCCTATCACTGCTTTTGCCTATTTGGCCAAAACTTCAGAACACCATAACTTTTTCATACGACGTTTTCTTGACCTCATTCAAGCATCATTGGAAAGATATCATCGATCTCTTCGACATTAGTACATTTACATTATAATTTAAAAACTTCAATTTTTCTTTATTTTAGAGATCCTCGTGGATCACTACCAATAATCAAGCATAAGAATATGCTCTCCTCAAAGGTGTTCGATTAGCAAGAGAGAACCAGTTCTAGGGCATCATCATCATTGGTGATTTTTTGAATACCATTTGAAGTATGATCAAAGGAACTATACCAAAATACTCCCAACTTTGCAACATAATGAAAAAAATAAGACACATGTTAGTTGGTATCCTTCAAGTCACTTTCCGACATGTATTAAGGGAGAATAATTAGCTGGTGGAATCTCAAGCCAAAATGGCTATCACAATTCCAAAAGGGTCAATTTGGATCAACCAGAGGTTATCCCATCATCCTATACCATAATCAATGCATGATCAAATAATTTCAATGCATGTCAATCAGGTGTCACTCCAATGTAGGAATCAAGGTTCCAACACAACGAGGGCCTTCTCTATTACACAGTCTACACAAGACATGACGTACTCTCATAAAGCCAAGGATTTGTTTATGCATGAGAAAGGTGGGATATTGCAACATAAGTACATTATAGTTACGTTGTGGGAATCAGTAGATGCGATGGACTCAGGATTTTCTCTAGTCTTTGAACATCCACTCTGCCTGAGGGCCATCATGAGAAGGAATAAAATATTTGGAATGTGCGAGATTTCTAACAACATGTGCAGGAATCTAACCCAAAAATGAATAGTAGTGTGAGTTTCAAAGTTAATTATGCAGATGAAGGTTTGGTTTCAGTTGTGTTAGAAGTGAAATGTGGCAATGTTAGATGGGTGCACACAGACAACCTTCGTTCCCCCCTCAAAATTTGGGAAGAAATTATCATAGATGGAGGAATATAGTTGATGTTTCAAGACCAATTAGTTAAGCAGGGTAATCAAAGTACAATTAGGAACATTAAGGAATTCAAAACATGATTTGCAATCGTAGGGTTGGTTATTTTCGTCATTTGCAGCGAAGCGAAATTTAGAAGGAAATTGGCGATATTGGTGGAATCCCTGGGAAAATTGTGTATGCCTAGAGGTATAATTGGGCACCTATTCTTCGTCATGCAGTTGGGTTCACAAAAAAATGTCTCTCTTATCCTAGGTGCATGTTGTCCATTTTTAAGGGAAAGAGTGGCCCCGACTTCATCATCCTAAGTTGGTATTGTATTTACTTACGACCTATTCCAATGCCTCATTGATGGAGACAACCTGGGGCCTAGGATGTCCCTCCCGATTCTCTAGACTAAGAAATTCAAAAACTTCAAATTTCTTACTAGAATATGTCTACTTGGGTCTCTTACATTCTGCACATCCTTATTCAGCATAGGATGGCTATGTGTCAGCAGCACAACGAGGTCGATGCCATAATACACTAACATATTTGGGTCATTTTTCGACAACTGTTTTGACGCTCTTGTGACGTTATGTCGTTGACATTGCGACGAATCTGGAATCTTTGAAACGTCGTTTTATGTCAGGTGGCAATTGCGACAAAAATGAACAAACATCGCAAGAGCAACAACATAGGCAATTGCGACAAAAAAAGAAATATCGTCGCCAATACGACAATATAGGAAAACTATGTGAAAGCAACATTTCGTCTCAATTGCGACGCCCATTGCGACAATCACTTTTGTGGTTTATATAGAAAAACTGTCACAATAATTTAATCGGTCATCTCATTGGCGATGAAAACTTTTCGTTGTTTACATAGAAAAACCGCCGCATCAATTGAAGTTGTCGTTGCGTGTGTGATGACAAATTTTCGTTGTTTATATAACAAAACCGTTGCATCAATTGAATTTGTCATCGTGCATGCGATGACAAATTTTCGTTTTTATATAGCAAAACTGTCGCAACAATTGAAGTTGTCGTCGCATGTGCAACAAGAAATTTTCGTTTTTATACAAGAAAATTGTCGCAACAATTGAAGTTGTCGCCGCACTTGTGACAACAACTTTTCATTTTTATATAGCACAATTGTCGCAACAATTGAAGTTGTTGTTGCACAGGCGACGACAACTTTTCGTTTTTATATAGCACAATTGTCACAACAATTGAAGTTGTTGTTGCACATGCAACAACATCTTTTCGTTGTTTATACATCAAAACTGTCTTAACAATTAA
>ML809901.1:91259-103714 GCA_009831015.1 Picea engelmannii
AAAAAAACTAATAATAGGAAGGGGAAGGGGAATGGGCAATTTTGAAAGGGAAATGGAGGAATCCAACCAAATGTGGGAAGACTCCTTGATAGTAGAAGCCCAAGATCATGTATAGCACTTACAAAGTATTATTGAACAAACTCAATCCCTACACACTCTTGAAGCTAGAATGGCGAATTTACTTCAAGATCAGGAGGCAAAAAATCAAAGGATGGATGATAGAATGAACTGATTTTTGGCTAAGGTGGTAGGTTTGGAGAATTCCTTGTATCAAGCCAAGGAAAATTATTATTCTTTCATGGGAGGAATCCTAGAATAAGTGGTAGAAATAGGAGTGAAAGTCGAACCAGAGTTGGAAGAGGAAGGAAAAATAGTTTGTTAGTTATTATCTGTAGCACTAAAAGAACCTAAAGATCTAGAGGACATGTAAGATGAGGTACTCCATGGGCCCACCTTCCAGAATTTTGTTACCTGATGTTATGTAAAAAAAAAATTATGTTTGACCAATATGTGTGGTGGTATAGTAGAGTTAGAAGAAGAAATTTTTTGTTGAATGGTAGGATAGAAGAAACATGCTTTTTACTTTCATAATTATGGCAGGACGTGATTTTCGAAACCTTTTATTCTTATATTACAAAGATGAACAGTTTGGTCGTGGCCATTTCTAATGCAATATAACCATTATTGATAATAAAAAAATAACATGAAAAAATTATGAGTAATAAATCATAATAATAAACATGGGTGGCAGGTGCATGAGGGATCATTCTTGACCCTAGGGGGAATATTGAAATAAGTTACGCTTGGAGTCTAGGTTACACTACCTGATCCGAAAATCCACTAACTGATTTGCAAATAATTTTAAGTGTAAATTGTCTTAGCTTATATTTTAAAGCTTAATGTACAATTTAAAGGCTAAATCAAAGAAATGAACAATAGAAAGACAAAAACACAAGTTGATAAACGAGCTCACCCATCTTGCGATACGTCTCCAGGTCCACTTCAACTATACAACCGCTCCATTATTATAATGTGAAGCACTTCAAATGCTTTATTACATTACAATGGATATCTAACCTGCAATAAAATCTCTTCACTAGCTCTAGGAAGATTGTAGAGTTGTTGAAAATCAATTCCCACTCTCTTCCTACACTCAAAAAAGCTTGAAAATGCTTGGTCCTTCAATTATACCGGAAATACTTTTGTATAATAACAAAATCACAAAAAAGCCTTCCAAGTTCCAATATTGTGGTGCAATGGTGAAAACATATGAATACGTAATTGGAGGTTGCGGGTTCAATCCACACCTATTGAGATTTTTGGGCCAAAGAAAATATTAGATTTAAAAAAACATATTACCTGTTGGGTTGTTTGGGCGGAGGTTGCAGGGTCAAGCCTATGGACCATCCACCTTTGGCATAATTGTTAGGATTTCTACTTTAAATAAAAGGTCATTTGTTATCCATAACAAGAACCATGAGTGGCCCAATGGTAAATCATTGGGTTTTTGTCGACAAGGTTCGGGGTTCGAACCACCCGCCCCACCTTTCCAGAGTTGATAAGCCCCTTTTGGGAAAATTAGGGCTACCACATGGCAACCTCTAATTGGTCCACATAGTGGCCCCGTAACCTGCACATTCAACGCCACGTCAACTCTGCCACATCAACCTGCCATGTCAACAACTGTACTTCCTAATTATCATTCCACATCAACATCCATACAACCTAACTAGCATGCCACATCAACATTTGTACAGTCCAGTCAACATGCCACATCAACATCTGTATGGTCCAATCATCATGCCACATAAACATTTGTACAACCACTTGTCATGTTCATACTAGCATGTATCATGTCTATATTTCCATGTGTCATGTATGTACTGCCATGTGTCATGCCCGTATTGCCATGTGTCAGTCCCAAGTGATGCCACGTGTCGACCTTATCACCCTTTTTTTCTTGTTTGGACAAAACTTCATAACACCATAAGTTTATCATACAATGTCTGTTTGACCTCGTTCAAGCATTGTTGGAAAACTATCGTAAAGCTCTTCAACACGAGTACATTTACATTCGAATTTGAGAACTTCATTTTTTCTTGGTTTTAGAGATCCTCATGGATCAAACCTCCCCACAAAAAGAAACGTTTGGTCCACCAAAGTCTACATACATCCTTTGACTTATCTCTCTAATTCATACACTTTCAATAGCATAAAAAAACTATGTTGCATATAAGTGATGTAACAAGTCATCACTTGTACAATTTTCCCTTTTAGGGATCTCATACACAACATGTGAGGTTTACAACAATGGAAGAAAACATATTTGGAGACATGTTACCCATTTCTTACCAAACTCGACTAATGGATACTCATTTTTCAGTTGCTCCTTTTGAATTGTTGGTGCTTGACCAACTCTTTCATCTGCTACCTCTTTCTTCATAGGTGCGTGCACAACTTTCTTTCCCTGCTTTAGAAGAATTTGTGGATGAAGTTTCCAACATTTGTCAATCCAAGGACCACTCATATTGCAATGAGTGTAATCATTCTTTGACTGCAAGTCCTTCTTTCCATGCTCCACATTCAGTCTTGGAGAGTGGTCTTTACATGTTTCCTCCTTCCTAGTATACATCACCTTCCTGTACAAGGACTTTCTCTTCCAACATCTGGCAACACAATGGTTATGTAATCTAAAAAATGTACATGGATACTTATACCATAAAATATCTTTCTCATTTCCATTCTTCCTATACTCAAATAATACATTGGAATAATCTGGTTTACTATACCTTTCATAGTGGTTCTTGTTGCAAGTCTGTCAGGAAGAAACTATCTTCACTCCTCAGGATGTTCACCTCTCATTTGAGATGCCTTGCATTCTTTGTAACTCTCATGAACTGATGTGCCTTCACTTTGTATAGAGTATTTTTGTAATGGCTTGAACTCTTCTCTTGAAGCATTTCTTGCTTCAACGACCTTGGATCATTCCTCAACTTCTCCTTTGTCACATCCCAAACCTTTGCTTCAACGATGTATTTCAACAACCTCTATGGGATTATCCATTCCTTGGCCATTAATTCCAAAACCCTTTCTATCATAACCCATCTTGGTTAGTAGCTTAAAACCAATACCATGAGTATGCTTCTCAAATTCACCCAAAGAGGCAGCTACCTTTTGATGGGAAGAAAGAGAAAATGATGACTCACTTACATTGCATACCTCAATGACAAATTGTCAATCTATGGTAGAAGACAGTCTTCTTGGCATGGCAGACTCTTCTTCATTGTCCACCCTTTCATCTTTCTGAAGCTTTACAAAAATTTCATCCTTGTATTGCAATTCAAGTTACAATGTTTTCTTCTTATCATCGAAGACTCGCAATAATATTCTCAATTTACAATTATCTTCCTGCATATGTTGGTTAATCTCTTCAAGTTCCTAAAGTATTTCTTACTTCAAATATTTTCCCATGATTTTCATTTTGCAACCTGCTCTTCAAACTACAAATCATGTCAAACGAGCTCTAATACCAAACTTGATCTGAAAATCCACTGACTGATTTGCAAATACTTTTAAGTGTAAATTGTCTTACTTTATATTTTAAAGCTTAATGAACAATTTAAAGGCTAAATCGAAGAAAGGAACAACAGAAAGAAAAAAATACAAGTTGATAACAGATTTCACCCATATTAGGCTACATCTCCAAGTCCGCTTCAACTACACAACCACACCATTGTTATAATTTGAACCTCTTCAAATGATTTATTACATTATAATGGATCTCCAACCTGCAATAAAATTTCTTCACCAGCTCTAGGAATACCACAGAGTTGCTGAAAATCAATTCCCACTCATTTCCTACACTCAAAAAGGCTTGAAAATTCTTTGTCCTTCAATTATACAAAAAAATACTTTTGTATAATAATAAAATCACAACAAATCCTTCCAAGTTCCATGCTTATGGTGCAATGGTGAAAACATATGAATAAGAAATTGGAGGTTGCGGGTTCAATCCGCACCTATTGGGATTTTTGGGCCAAAGCAAATATTCGATTTAAAAAAAAATATTACTCGTTTTCCATAATGAGTAATATTGTTGTGTACTGGTTAAGTAGTTGGGATGTTTGGGCAGAGGTCGTGGGGTCAAGCCCATGGACCATTCGCCTTTGGCATAATGGTTAAGATTTCCACTTTAAATAAAAGGCCATCCGCTATCCATAACAAGATCCACCAGTGGACCAGTAAATCGTTGGGTTGTTGTCAATGAGGTTAGGGGTTCGAAACACCCGCCCGACCTTTCTAGAGTTTATAAGCCCCTTTTGGGAAAAATGGGTCTGCCATGTGGCAACCTCTGATTGGTCCACATGGTGGCCCCGTAACCTGCACAATCATCCCACCACGTCAGCTCTGACACATCATCCTTTCATGTCATCACCCGTACATCCTATTTAGCATGCTATGCCAACATCTATACAACCCATCCAACATGCCACATTAACATTTGTATGGTCCAATCAACATGCCACGTCAACATATGTACGATTCAGTCATCATGCCACATCAACATTCGTACAACCACATGCAATGTATGTACTGCCATCTGTCATGTTTGTACTTCCATGTGTCCCATATGTACTACCATGTGTATTGTCTGTACTGCAATGTGTTATTTCTTGTTGATTCCATGTGTCAACCCTGTCACCCTTTTTAGCATGTTTGACCAAAAATTTAGAATGCCATAACTTTCTCACACAACGTTTGTTTGACCTCATTGAAGCGTCGATGGAAATATCTCATCGAGCTCTTCAACATGAGTACATTTACATTAGAATTTGAGAACTTCAATTTTGCTTAGTTTTAGAGATCTTCCTAGATCAAACTTCCCCACAAAACAAAACTTTTGGACCACCAAAAGTCTACATACATGATTTGACTTGTCTCTCTTATTTGTACACTTTCAAAAGCATAAAAACATTATGTTGCATATAAGTGATGTTATAACAGGAAATCACTTGTACAATTTTCCCTTCTAGGAGTCTCATACACAACATGTGAGGTTTACAACAATGGAAGAAAACAACTTTAGAGATGTGTTATCCATGTATTACCAATCTCAGCTAATGGATTATCATTTTTTGGTTACTCCTCTTGAATTGTTGGTGCTTGACCAACTCTTTCATTTGCTACCTCTTTCTTCATGGGTGCGTGCACAACTTTCTTGATCTACTTTAGACGAAGTTGTGGATGAAGTTTTCAGCATCTGTGAATCCAATGACCACTCATATTGCAATGAGTACAATAATGATTTTACCACAAGTCCTTCTTGTCATGCTCCACATTTAGTCTTGGAGAGTAGCCTTTACATCTTGCCTCCTTCCCGATAGACATGACCTTCCTGTACAAGGACTTTCTCTTCCAACATTTGGCAACACAATGGTTATGTAATTAACAAAACATACATGGATACTTATACCATAAACTACGTTTCTCATTTCCATTCTTCCCATATTCAAAGAATACATTCAAATAATCTAGTTTACTATACCTTTCATGGTGGTTCTTGTTGTAAGTCTGTCGAGAAGAAACTATCTTCACTCCTTCATGATGTTCACCTCTCATTCGAGATGCTTTGCATTCTTTTTCACTCTCATGAAGTGATGTACCTTCACTTTGTACAAGGTATTTCTGTAATGGCTTAGACTCTTATCTTGAAACATTTCTTGCTTCAACGACCTTGGAACATTCTCCAACTTCTCCTTTTCCATATCCAAAACCTTTGATTCGGCGAGGTATTTTGAAAACCTCTATGGAATTAGCCATTAATTCCAAGACCCTTTCCATCATAACCCATCTTGGTTAGTAGCTTAAAACCAATACCATGAGTATGCTTCTCAAATTCACCCAAAGAAGCATCTACCTTTTGATGGGAAGAAAGAGAAAATGATGACTCACTTACACTGCATACCTCAGTGAAAAAATGTGAATCTATGGTAGAAGACGGTCTTCTTGGCATGGCATAATATTCTTAATCCTCCACCCTTTCAGCTTTCTGAAGCTTTGTTAAAAGTTAATCCTTGGCTTGCAATTCAAGTTGCAACTTTTGCTTCTCATCCTTTCAGACTGGCAGTATTCTTCTCAATTTATAATTCTCTTCCTACATCTATTGGTTAATATCTTCAATTTCTTGAGGTCTTTCTCTCTTCAAAGATTTTCCCATGATTGTCTTTTTGCAACCTGCAATTCAAACAACAAATCATGTCAAACTAGCTCTGATACCAAACTTGATCTAAAAATCCACTGACTAATTTGCAAATAATTTTAAGTGTAAATTGTCTTAGCTTATATTTTAAAGCTTAATGAACAATTTAATGACTAAATCGAAGAAAGGAATAACAGAAAGACAAAAACACAAGTTGATAATGGAGTTCACCCATATTAGGATACATCTTCGGTATGCTTTAACTACACAACCGCTCCATTTTTATAATGTGAATCACTTCAAATTATTTATTACATTACAATGGATCTCCGACCTACATTAAAATGTCTTCACCGGCTCTAGGAACATTGTAAAGTTGTTGAAAATCAATTCCCACTCTCTTCCTACACTCAGAAAGGATTGAAAATGCTTGGTCCTTCAATTATATAGGAAAATACTTTTGTATAATAATAAACTCACAACAAATCCTTCCATGTTCCAAGCTTGTGGCGCAATGGTGAAAACATATGAATAAGTAATTGAAGGTCATGGGTTCAATCTGCACCTATTGGGATTTTTGGGCCAAAGAAAGTATTCGGTTTAAAAAAATATATTACTTATTTTCCATAATGAGGAATATTGT
Organism: Picea engelmannii; assembly: GCA_009831015.1. Classification (NCBI taxonomy): domain Eukaryota; kingdom Viridiplantae; phylum Streptophyta; class Pinopsida; order Pinales; family Pinaceae; genus Picea; species Picea engelmannii. The sequence continues at coordinate 98,102 of ML809901.1, forward strand.
GGTATATTGGTGAAGTAGTTGGGTTGTTTGGGTGGATTTCAGGTTCAAGCCCACAGACCATCTGCCTTTTTCATAATGGTTAGGATTTCCACTTTAAATAAAAGGTCATCTGCTATCCATAACAAGATCCACCAATGGCCAAATGGTAAATCGTTGGGTTGTTGTCGACGAGGTCAGGGGTTCAAACCACTTGCCCGACCTTTCCGGAGTTGATAATCCCCTTTTGGGAAAATTGGGGCTGCCACATGGTGGCCTCTAATTGGTCCATGTGATGGTCCCATAACCTGCACAATCAACCCACCACGTCATCCACCTTGCCACGTCATATATGCCAATCAGTTTGCCACGTCAACACCCATATAGCCCAGTCATCATGCCACATCAACATCCATACAACCCATCCAGCAGGCCACTTCAACATCTGTATGATCCAATCAACATGCCACATCAACATCTGTACGGTACAATCATCATGCCACATCAAAATCCATACAACCACATGTCATATCCATACTACCACATGTCATGTCCATACTACCACATGTCATGTATGTATTGCCATGTGTTATGTTTGTACTTCCACATGTCATGTTTGTACTACAATGTGTCAATTTTGTACTGCCATGTGTCAATCCTTGGTGATGCCATGTGTTAACCCTATCACTGCTTTTGCCTATTTGGCCAAAACTTCAGAACACCATAACTTTTTCATACGACGTTTTCTTGACCTCATTCAAGCATCATTGGAAAGATATCATCGATCTCTTCGACATTAGTACATTTACATTATAATTTAAAAACTTCAATTTTTCTTTATTTTAGAGATCCTCGTGGATCACTACCAATAATCAAGCATAAGAATATGCTCTCCTCAAAGGTGTTCGATTAGCAAGAGAGAACCAGTTCTAGGGCATCATCATCATTGGTGATTTTTTGAATACCATTTGAAGTATGATCAAAGGAACTATACCAAAATACTCCCAACTTTGCAACATAATGAAAAAAATAAGACACATGTTAGTTGGTATCCTTCAAGTCACTTTCCGACATGTATTAAGGGAGAATAATTAGCTGGTGGAATCTCAAGCCAAAATGGCTATCACAATTCCAAAAGGGTCAATTTGGATCAACCAGAGGTTATCCCATCATCCTATACCATAATCAATGCATGATCAAATAATTTCAATGCATGTCAATCAGGTGTCACTCCAATGTAGGAATCAAGGTTCCAACACAACGAGGGCCTTCTCTATTACACAGTCTACACAAGACATGACGTACTCTCATAAAGCCAAGGATTTGTTTATGCATGAGAAAGGTGGGATATTGCAACATAAGTACATTATAGTTACGTTGTGGGAATCAGTAGATGCGATGGACTCAGGATTTTCTCTAGTCTTTGAACATCCACTCTGCCTGAGGGCCATCATGAGAAGGAATAAAATATTTGGAATGTGCGAGATTTCTAACAACATGTGCAGGAATCTAACCCAAAAATGAATAGTAGTGTGAGTTTCAAAGTTAATTATGCAGATGAAGGTTTGGTTTCAGTTGTGTTAGAAGTGAAATGTGGCAATGTTAGATGGGTGCACACAGACAACCTTCGTTCCCCCCTCAAAATTTGGGAAGAAATTATCATAGATGGAGGAATATAGTTGATGTTTCAAGACCAATTAGTTAAGCAGGGTAATCAAAGTACAATTAGGAACATTAAGGAATTCAAAACATGATTTGCAATCGTAGGGTTGGTTATTTTCGTCATTTGCAGCGAAGCGAAATTTAGAAGGAAATTGGCGATATTGGTGGAATCCCTGGGAAAATTGTGTATGCCTAGAGGTATAATTGGGCACCTATTCTTCGTCATGCAGTTGGGTTCACAAAAAAATGTCTCTCTTATCCTAGGTGCATGTTGTCCATTTTTAAGGGAAAGAGTGGCCCCGACTTCATCATCCTAAGTTGGTATTGTATTTACTTACGACCTATTCCAATGCCTCATTGATGGAGACAACCTGGGGCCTAGGATGTCCCTCCCGATTCTCTAGACTAAGAAATTCAAAAACTTCAAATTTCTTACTAGAATATGTCTACTTGGGTCTCTTACATTCTGCACATCCTTATTCAGCATAGGATGGCTATGTGTCAGCAGCACAACGAGGTCGATGCCATAATACACTAACATATTTGGGTCATTTTTCGACAACTGTTTTGACGCTCTTGTGACGTTATGTCGTTGACATTGCGACGAATCTGGAATCTTTGAAACGTCGTTTTATGTCAGGTGGCAATTGCGACAAAAATGAACAAACATCGCAAGAGCAACAACATAGGCAATTGCGACAAAAAAAGAAATATCGTCGCCAATACGACAATATAGGAAAACTATGTGAAAGCAACATTTCGTCTCAATTGCGACGCCCATTGCGACAATCACTTTTGTGGTTTATATAGAAAAACTGTCACAATAATTTAATCGGTCATCTCATTGGCGATGAAAACTTTTCGTTGTTTACATAGAAAAACCGCCGCATCAATTGAAGTTGTCGTTGCGTGTGTGATGACAAATTTTCGTTGTTTATATAACAAAACCGTTGCATCAATTGAATTTGTCATCGTGCATGCGATGACAAATTTTCGTTTTTATATAGCAAAACTGTCGCAACAATTGAAGTTGTCGTCGCATGTGCAACAAGAAATTTTCGTTTTTATACAAGAAAATTGTCGCAACAATTGAAGTTGTCGCCGCACTTGTGACAACAACTTTTCATTTTTATATAGCACAATTGTCGCAACAATTGAAGTTGTTGTTGCACAGGCGACGACAACTTTTCGTTTTTATATAGCACAATTGTCACAACAATTGAAGTTGTTGTTGCACATGCAACAACATCTTTTCGTTGTTTATACATCAAAACTGTCTTAACAATTAAGGTTTGTGTCACAATTGCAACGACCAATATTTATTTAAAAAAAAATAAATTATTTTAGGCTACAATTTTGATATCAATATTAATATTACCATTTTAATATTAATATTACCATAATAATTTTTTAATTGATATGTTCTCCATTACTAATAATTTAACAGACAATTAATGAAGTCAAAGCGCTAGGATTTCTCTAAGCCACTAAACCTAGAATTTGATGCTCTCTATGTCAAATCCATGAAGAATCTGTTGACCATCTGCTCCTCAATTGCCCCTTTGCAAAAGAAGTCTGGTGGCATTCCCTGCCAGGAGGGATCCCTTCTGACCAAGTCCCTCCTGACATACCCACTCTGCTAAAAACCTGGGCCACCCTCTGTCCTTTCCCTCTCAAGGCCAACCCTTAAATCAAGTGATGCTGGATGTCCCTCCCTAAATTCATCCTTTGGAAAATTTGGCTCGAAAGAAACTCCAGAATCTTCATAAATCTGATCGCTTCGCCCGACATCATTTCTGCCAAAGCCAAAGCCCTACTGGGAGAATACTTCTCCTACTTTTGTCCTTTCACCAAATCCCTTTCTCTCAACTCCCCTGATAAAGATTGGATCCATAGCCTCGCTCCAGACCTCAAAGCCCCCCCTCCTCTCACTAAGGATCACAAAATCTGGTGAACTATGGGAATTAGACTACTCTTGGGGGCTTGGAGTCGAATCCAATAATATAGTAGAATCTCTAAGCCTTTGGCAAGGACTTATCCAATCCCGAAAGCTAGAAATCAAAGAAATAATGATGATAGGCGACTCCCAGATTTTAATCCAAGCTATGGTCACCAACACCTTGCCTACTCAAATGAATTTGTGCCACATTCTCAAGAAAATCATGCAGCTCTCCTGCTCCTTCCAAAAAAATGACTTCTTTCATGTGCTCTGTCATCTCAACGTCAAAGCCAACCAAGCTGCCAAATATTCCACCCACTTGAGAAGAGGACAACTCTCCCTAAATGGAACTTTGGTTTTCGTCCCTCTCCCTTAGCGACACCCGATGAGCGCTCAGTTGGGCCTCCCGGGGCAAGTGGCCTTCGTTCCCTCCTGACTTCATACTCGTGGAAGCCCTCCTCCACCTCGCTTGTCTGTCCCTTCTCCCATGCGATGGTACTTATCTGCACTATTTTCATCCCCTCCCCTCCCCCTCCCTGTCCTTCGCCTCACGTCCCTCCTATACCTCCACACAGATCTCTTATCCCTCCCACATGGCACTCGCGTGAGCCCCCCCTCCTCCCATGGTGACACACGAATGAGATACCGTTAAATTTAGGAAGGTGGTGAACTCCTCCTGCTCATCTTGCCTTCCCAATTCTGTCTGGTTTCTCGCCTATCTTGAGCTCCCAGTCTTTCCCCCGATTAGTCTCTACCTGTTTGCCTCAGCCATGCCTCCCTCTTGGTCTGTGTCCACCACTCTCGCAATGGAGTCCAATTCCAACTCAGCCACCCCCCCTAATCCCTCACCCTCCCTGGAACTCGAAATTCGTAGGCTGAAATGCACACTTAGCACACATAGAGGATTCCTACTCCATCTTGACAGAGAAGGAGGTCAGAGGTTTGAACTGAGGGAAGATCTAATCCAGCTAAGGGACGAAGCGATAGAATCTCTCACCTACACAACTCAGCAAGCTAACAACAAAATTGTTTATCTGGAACCAAGAATTGAAATGATGGAAATTCAAGCTGCAAGACGGAGCTGCCAGACAAATGCAGGGGGGAAGGTGACCACGAGCACAAGCTCCTCCATCCTGGGTTGGAAGGTTTAATCCTGAATTCCTCTTTCCTGGAATTAGTTCTTTTTTGATATTTGGTTCTCTTCTTTGTAAGTTGGAGTATAGGCCCTTATGCAACTCAGACAATCGTGTTGTAAGTCGGTTCTTATTCTGAGTTTAGTTATATTTTGGACTCTCGGATGTTATGGGAATTCTAGAACTTTATAGCATGGCAACCCCTTTTTTAATCTCGAAGCTCCCGCACTGATCGCAAGGCTGAATTATGTAAGTTTTCTCTACAGTGGTTATACCACTGGTTTTAATAAATAAACCCCTTTCTTGTGTAATTTTTTTTTTTTACCATAATAGACTTAAGACTAGTCTATTATATGAAAGTTCACAATCATTCACATGATAAGTTTCAAAGGAATAATTAAAATATGTTTCTTTCTCTCATATGGTAGCTAAAAACAAGAGAAAATATGTATTAAACCATGTCATACATAACACTATTGCACACTTGCTATATGATCATTTCATACCTGCTCATTATGAAGAGTTGCATACAACCCACTCAAAACTATCATTCAAAGAAAACAACATAGCATAACCTTCAAGATGAAGACAACTAGTTAAAAATGGTATTATCCAAATCATAACAAGTACAATTTCATGTTCAACAATTAAACACATCCATGCATTCATATCAATAGACATGCATTCAAATTAATGGACATATACAATCCTATTCATGAATAATAACTTCACTCTGCATAAATAAGAGGTCTACTCTTTTAATGCATACATGACACTCAAGGGTGGTTACAACTAAGTCTTGTTAACAATACAAATATACCACCAAATATTATTGGTTTAACATCAATCAAACTCATTCATAGTATCCCTAAGACAAATTCCTCTTACCAAACATCTACAACA
>ML809901.1:127755-141690 GCA_009831015.1 Picea engelmannii
TAATGTAAACAAATACCTGGAACAATCATTGTCAACATTATGTGCTCCCTCTTTATTGACATCCAAGGAGGAATGTTATTGTTGATAAAAAAAATAGGCCACACTGAGTAAATAGACCTAAGCTCTTTGAATGGATTAACACCGTTAGCTGCCAATGAAAGCCTAACATTACGAGGTTCATCTTTGAAATCTGCCCATTTTTCCTCAATTTCCCTAAATGCAGAACCATCGACAGACATTCGAAGAAAACCATATTCACCTATGTTACGTGCATGGTAATCCATAAATTGTGCTATGCTTTCACACCTGAACAATCGCCGCAAACGTGGAATTATGGGAATATGTCGAAGAACCTTTCAAGGAACCCTTTTTGTTACTTGATCGGTTTGATATCTACTGATAAGACATTGCAGACATTCGGTTCTCGAAGCATGTTGTCCATAATATATATTATGGTCATTAATACATGCATCTATAGTTTGATAATCCATTCCAATGTCTTTCATAATGGCATGCAAACCTCGATATGTGCGAGGTAAAATATTTGACGATGGTAACAAAAATTCACCTAACAATCTACAACATAACAAACAACTAGTTAATGTGAGAATATTAATCGTAAAAAATGCATTCTTATTTTACACATTAATTAATACTAAAAACAAATATAAAAAAATCAACATTTATGTACAGTATGAGATGAAACATATTACATACCTTAGTATCTGTGTCATACAAGTGTTCCACAAATTATTAATAACCTTTAAATTCACCAGCAACAATGTAGCAGAGAGAATATTTGCTCTTGATCCTTCATAAAGTCGTTTATTTTCCTTTTCTAATAGAGGTTCATCATAAATACCAACATTTTCCCCATCCTCATCCGGCCGCGAAAAAAAATCTTGAATCATTTGATTTGTCCCATCATATTCTTCCATGGGATCATTAACTTGATTTGTCCCATCATCTTCTTCCATGAGATCCTCATTTGCTTGGTCATGAAGATGTTCCTCAGCTTGTACAACATCATTTCTACTAATACTTGGTGCAATATTCTGTGGAAAGTTAGAGGGAAACTCTAACTTTATAATTACAAACAATCATGCAAAATTAGTGTATATCATAACAAACATTCAAACAATATATACACGTATATATAATTTTATATAAAATTGACAAAATAAAAAAAGATAATGAATATATAGCTAATTACCATGGGACGATATTCATTCAATCTGCCATCAATGTGACCATATTTCCTACAATGTTTTGTAGTTGTTTCTATTAAAATTCTTACGGGAAGTCTGAGGAAACATTTTTTACAAGGGAAATAACATCTACCATCACCCTTTTCACCCGCTTTACTTTTTTCCCCACCTCTAACAAGATTCTGCCACATTTTTCTGCACAAAAATACACTTTTGGAACCGTCGTTATTATAGCAAGATTGTCGCAACATCTTTAAATTGTCAAATATTTATAGTCCAATTTTAGGTCACTATCGTCGCAATTGCGACGATAGTGACCTAAAAATATATTTTTTTCCACCTATTTATTTTAGGTCATTTTCAACGGTAATTTTTGACTAAATTATTATGGTCAACGTTCATTGCAAGAGCGATGGACAATCTATAGGCGTCGCTCGTGAGACGAACATTGACCATAATAATTTAGTCAAACTGTAGGCATCGAGATTGCGATGAATACGGGGTAGATTTAGAAAAGATGAACTTTTTCTCTTGCATGTTGCGACGAAAGATTATTTTCGTCGCAAGTGGTCGTCGCAAATTTTTCAATATGTAGTAGTGATATCACAGGTAGAAAATGTGCAGCTTCATGTGGCACAAGCTCCTATGGAACTTGTTGGCTCTCCTTTAAACAATGGATCCACACCAAATTTGAAAAACCTGTGATTAATTTGAACGTGCTAGCACAAGACACTGAAATGGAAGAACTAGACCCTCCAATCGACCCCCAGTTGGGTATCTAATGTTTTTTAAGTGTATATGTAGTCTAGGCATATTCTATAGAATAGTCACATGAAAATTTTGGAATCTTATGAATACAAGTAAATCTCAGACTAAAAACTGGTAAGTAAGGTTAGGAGTAGACTTGTTTAATATGTTAGATATGTATATGGGATTTTTTTCACTCTTTTGTACCTATTTTCTTACTCTGGTCGCCCCTTTTTTATTAATATAATATCTCCCAGTTTTTGTCATATAATAATAATAATTGGCTTATCTTACCTTGGTAGAGGAAGATAAGAAGAGGAAATTAAAAGGAAGAGGGGGATGAGGGAGAGGGAGAAGAAAAGGAAGAAGAGGGAGAGGAGTGAGAGAGGAAGAGGGAAGAGGGGAAGAGGGAGGGGGATATGGAGAGGAAGGAGAGGAATAGGAAGAGGGAGGGGGATATGGAGAGGAAGGAGAGGAATAGGAAGAGGGATTTGAGCGTGGGGTGGAGAAAAATATGAGTGTAATATGAAGAGGGAAAAGAGGAAGGAGAGGAAGAGGGAAAGGAAGAGGGATTAAAGGAGGGAAGAAAAATAGGAGTGAAATATGAAGAGAAAAGTGTGGAAGAGAAAGAGGAAGGAGAGGAAGAGGGAGAGAAAGAGAGGAATAGGGAGGGGAATATAAGGGATAAGGGGAAGGATAGGAAGTAGAATAAGAGGAAGGAAAAGGTAAGGGGAAAGAAAGAGGAAGGAGGGAGAGGGACAAGAAAAAGGAAGAAGAAGAGGAGGGTGAGAGAAAAACAAAGAGAAAGAGAAATAAGGAGTAGGAAGGATAAGGATGGGAAGGTAGAGGACAGTAAGAATAATAGGAAGAAGGAAAGGTATAAAGAGATTATGAGAAGGCAGAGGAAGAGGTAAGACTAATTAGGTAATCCTTAAACCATAGCTTGTTTTCTTTTTGTTTTGTAAAATAGGATCTCAATTCATATGGTTGCATGTTAAAATCAATGATACCCACCTTCCAAATATAAATCCAAACCCCATTCCAAATAAAACCCAAATCCCATCCCAATTTCCATTCTACATCACATCTCAAATTTCCAAATTTGAAAAAACTATAAAAAAAATTGGGGGTAAATGAGAAACAATGTACCTCGAAATCCAGTAGATATGGTGATACCAAGCAAATTTCCCTTGGTTTCTCCTGTCGAGTGCCCCACAAATCCCTCTTAGCTACAACAATCTCTTCCCCATAGGTTCATGTGGAAATGAAATGAGAAGCACCTCCCTTTTTCAATTTAAGTTCAGAATTGACAGCTCTGGCAATGCAAGCTTTATGTTTGTGTCGATCTTTTTTTTTTAGGTTTTTTTTGAGGATTGCATCATCATTGCGACATAAGTGAATCATTGTTATGACATGAATCCCCTATTGGAATCAACTATTTTTATGCCAAAAATAGTCATGCATCGGGTCCATGCTGAGGTGTGTCATTTCTGTGTTAGGGTGATTCATGTCCATGTTGGCTTCAACAATAACTAATAACTATGATAATAATAATAATAATAATTAACCTTACAATAATTGTAAATATATTAATAGATAATTATTTTTTACTATTATTAAAAATTATAACAATTATCTTACAAGCAACAAAATAATTTTAATTTTAAAAATTATACACAATAATTGAAAAATACGCATTTTATACATGCACACACGCCATGGAAAATATATGTATGTATGTACGTATGTATTGTAATTAATATTTCTACTACTAATATTAGTAATTTAATTGAATTTCATAGCCTAACTAGGTGCCAAATTATAAATTTTATAATATTAATAATAATAATATTACATGAAACAAAGGCATAGCTAGATGTGTGTGTAGAAAATGGGAATAATTAATTCATATAGGTCAAACAATGTATCAATTGGTTAATTTTTAAGCGACCACCTGACCTATTTCACATACTTGCATAAGTGACCCCTAACACACATAATACACTAAATTATGTCTGTATCATAACTTCTTATTATTATGCTTGTTGTTTTATTATTTGTTTATTTGTTTGTAATTACACCAAGTCAAAGGATTGATGAAAGATTAGTACAACTACTTCTAGAATTTAGCATTTATGTCATTTACTTTAAAGAACTTTTTATGTTCAATAATATCTTCTCACTCTTTGCACATAAAAGTTATGAAATATGTTACATTAGATTATGACCTTGGAGTTAAGCATCTAAATAACACTCCAAGGTTGAAAAAAATGGAATGTAGAAGTTGTCATAGGGAGTTTGGAATTCTTTTCTAGCTTGTGTGCTTTACTAGTACAAGGGAGGTGATACATTTGTTGTGTTAATGCTTAGGTTAGATCGAAAAAATTGCATGAGTATCCCAAATTGTTCAAACATGTGCACTGCATGACACATGAATTTGGTATCCCCTTGTCGATGTCATGCAAAGAAGCATCTTAGTGGCCATTCATGAGTTCAACACTAGGTGGCTTTCTCATGGGATTGTGAGGGAAAATGCAACAAGTAGTAAGAACCCCTCTAGATTTCATCACTTTGGCATAACTTAATATAACTACGTGTTCGTACCTCACTTGGCTTACCCCATTGGTGGATTTCATTACCCTCGATGAAGGGTCATTTAGAAAGCACCTTTAAGCTCTTGTGGATTACTTGTGCTTTATTAGCATGTCTTAGGGGAGTGGATTATTGTTTTTCTAATTAAATATAATAATGAATTAATTAACAAATGACCCTTGATCTAATTTATAATTAATGAATAATTGTGTAATGATTCTCTTAGTACATCACTTCATCTTCAAAATATTTTGATTTGTTTTCCCGCTTGGAATTTGTTTTCTCCCCCTTTTTTAATTATATACTTTGCTTTATGCCTTTAATAACTAGCATAAATACATCTCAATCACCATAACATCTAATCATAACACCCCTAATTGATTTAACCCTTAACACCTATAATACCTAACCTGGAAATGTCCCTCAAACATTATAACCCTAATCCCTCAACATTGTAAACCCTCAAGCACATAATAAGCCCATTTTATAAAAAAAATTAACTAGTTTTCATTATTTCTACCAAATTGTATAAACAATGGTGGGTTCATTGACTTATTCATCTTCATATGTTTTGTAGTTTAGCTCAATAAGTTTATCTAACAATAAACCGAATTTCTAAATGTCTTTTTTGTGAAAAAAATATGATATGTTATTATAATATTTTTGATGTCCAATCATAAGTATTGCCTTTGTTTTGTTTCTTGTCTAGAGAAGAAGTACAAGTTATAGTTCAAAATTGAGTAGATCCTCCTCGAGTACAAGCTCGAAGAATTGTATCATTTCATACTCTATTCAAGATGTAAGTTAATAACTATATTTATTTTATTATAATATTTTATTAAATGTGTGATATCAATATTTAATCTCATGCTTATTATGCTTATTATCTACCAATTTGAAATCCAAATCCAACCATCTCTCCTTCTACTTCAATGCCACATTCCATAATGAATGTATGTAAAAAAATAAATTAGGAAATGTATGCAAGTTAATAAATCAAGGAATGTAGACCACAGGGTGTAGATCAGTTGGCGATAAAGTGTGTTGTTAAGGAACTCCTTGTGACGTCACTGGTTCAAACCTCGACTAGCCCTACATGTCGTGTGTGGGGCAACATGGGTATGTCTGGAGTTTATAGTGGTAGTGGTCAAAATTGACCCCATGTCATGCGAGTACGAGCCCACCCTAGTTGTCAATTCCACCAAATACAAAATAATAATAATAATAAATAAATAAACAAGTAAATCAAGGAATGTATGTAAAATAGTAAATCAATGAATGTAGTTTATGAATTTATGATAAGATTTTTCATGATGGCCAGTAATGTGATTAACTTTGTGTATATGCATGTGATTTGGAGAGAACTAGTGACAGTACCCCGTCTTTTCATCCCAATATAATTCACCCTTGGATTGGAATCAAACATTGAATGATATACACTAGAAGACACATGCACAACAAACCTTTGATAAAAACCTAATGCTCCTTAAGATCAACTTTTTTTTTGGTAAATTGTGATGTGCCATATTATAGTAGAGAAATAAATTAAGAGGTAAATGGAGATGATCCTTTGTAGCTTTACTATGAAGCATCAAAGGTGTTAGGTTATTCCAATTGCAAAGGAATAAAATACCTTAGATCATGTATTGCAATGGAACATTATTGACGTGATTGACTCCCTGTGATTGTTCAACCTTTTCCCCCTACCGTCGTTGCAAATCCCATAGGTCGTATAGAGCACACATGGTTTCGTCCCTTCTTCAAAGTCTCATCCAAGAAGAGATGAATTATAAGGAAATTGTCCAAATATTTTGTAGATGTTAAATATTCCTTAGATTCTGTGTATTCCTCATATTTTGAGAATGCAAACTATAGTTGGATCATTAGGAGGGAAAAATCTCCAAAAATATAATAAATAATTCAAGCCCGTTACTAATCAACCACTACCTTTGAAAGGTGTTGGGGTCAATGTGGATCTCCTAGGCAACTTTGTGCCACTATATAAAGAGTCATACAATAGATCCACATATTGTGATTGGCCTACATCTAGGGCATTTCTTGCTATAGGAGAGGTTTTCTCACATTGGGACTACAATTTCATGATTTCCCTTTCTATAATCAAAGGAGAAAAATTAGGTCTATACAATATGTTAAATGTGCATTACAACAAATTAATAAAATTGTGTAATCATTATGATCAAACAAGCAACTTGACTTATCCATCTTTGACTCAAAATAAAAATATAAAGATAGAAATTAAAATCAAACTAAAGGAAAACAAGAAACTATACAAACTTAAAGTAACATATGTACATGAAACACTAAAAATTTGTCAATCAATCAATAGCTAGGTTCAACATAGTGTTTCAAATGTGAACCATTATTTGTGTAAGAAAACAATCGTTCGTCCATATCTTTCAACAAATAAGAATTGTTTCCAATAACAAAGGCGATTTTGTAAGGACCCAACTAAAGCTTCTGAAATTTGGAATTCTTACCTCTATCTGCATGAGCAGAATCCCAAAGAAATATTTTTTCATCAGCTGAAAAAATAGCTAATTTGGATTTCTTGTCAAAATACATTTTGACATATTGTTGTCTCTTTTTGATATTTTCAAGAACATGGCTTCTTTGTTCTTCAAGAGCCAGCAAGGAATTTATCCTTCGAGAGATATTTGTAGAATTTAGTTCTTCAGCCTACAGTGTTAATCTAAGGGAAGTCAACTCAAGTTCTACAAGCATAATATATTCTTGGTCATGTAACAATTGGAAAGGGTTATGACCAAAACTAGTTTTGGTGGTAGTCTAATCTGCCCACAATGCATAGATGAGAAATGTGTGCCACTGGTGGGATTTCTCGTTTATAATCTTCTTTAGAATCTTAACTAGATTTTTGTTTGTAGACTTAGTTTGCCCATTTCTTTGCAGATAGTAAGTGGATGAAGTAGAATGCTTCACCACAAATTTATTAAGAAATTGGGTAAATATTGCATAAATAAAAGTTGGTCCATTATCAGAAATTATTTATATTGGAAGAACAAAACGAGAGAAAATATTAGATTCCAAGAAATAAATTACATGTTCATCTTATGCATGCTTGAGTGGTATAGTTTCAGTCCACTTGGTAAAGTAGTATGTTTCTATTAGGATAAAAGTATGTCCAACAGAGGATGGAGGATTAATAGGACCGATGAAATCTAATCCCCACTTTGAGAAAGGGAAATATGGAAACGTTGGTTGTAAAGGAATAGTAGAAAACTTTTCTCTTCCTGCAAACCTTTGGCATTTATTACAATCCTGTGTAAATTTGTAAGAATCTTTGAATATTGAAGGCCAATAATAACTAGTTCTCAAGATTTTGAAAGCAGTGGCTTTTGCGGAAAATTTACCACCAATATGAATGCTTGAATTTGTTGATCCATGAATTTAATTTAATATTTTTGGGGATGTTGTATCATCTACACAACGTAACATCAATCCATCAACAGTTCTTCCGAAAAGGGAAGTACCCAAGATTAGATATTTAGAGGCTTCCAAATGAATCATCTTGCATTGATTATTTTCAAGATTATTAGGACATTTTTGAAATTGTAAATAATAAATAATGTCATTGTACCAAGGATGATCTACTAACTCAATATTTTCAGCTTCAACAAGAAAAGTACAAAAAATCATCCTCATCATTTTCAGAAGAAATGCTTGGTTTAGGATGTTGAGCTAGGTGCAAGGCTAGATCGCATCCCTTGATGGTATGAGAAGTTGTTATCGTGAAATCGTTTTCTTGTGTTTTGGCAAGTCAATGTGCAAGTTTTCCTAAAAGATGAGTTTGAGAGAGAAAAAACATGACAGTAGGTAAAGGGACTTTCACCTGTGTGTGCTTTCCTAAGATATAATGGTGAAATTTCTCAATAGCTTTTACAAGAGCATATGTATGTTTTTCAATTAAAGTATATTTAAATTCATTGTTTAATAAACTATGGCTTATATAAGCTATGGGTTGATCAAAATCTGGACCAGGGGTCAAATTTTAGCTCAAAAATCAACATTCTCGGAATTGCCTCAAAACGAACGTGAGCCTAGCCCTCGTCATCACGAACCCAACGCAATTTGTTTCGTCTCAAACAGACGTCGGGAGCGAGAGATATCGCGATCTGTCTGAATCACCAAACAGTAAAAAAATGGATGTTGACTGGGCAGTCCGTACAGTCCGTACGGATGCTGACGTGGCTTGACCGTACATGCTGATGTGGCATAAGTGACGTGGAAGTTTTTGATTGGTTGACAGTGAGCGAATCAGATTGCGACACGTGACAGATTTTGGGCAAATGGCATGGTGCCACGTGGCCCAATCATGGGATTTTGGGCAAATGGCATGGTGCCACGTGGCCCAATCATGGGCTGCCATGTGGCACCCCAGTGTTGGTCTATTTGGTTTGTTAATTAAAAATTTATGGAGGCCGTGGGGTTCGACCCCCAGACCTCCTCTCACCATACAAGCTTTAACAAAGTCCGCCTGCCAGTGCGCCACGCCTTGGTTCTTGTTATGGTTATGGATTTAAATTTATTTAAATTTACATTGTTATATGGTTGGCGCGGGGTCGAGCCGGGGCTTAGCCCCAGCCCACGATTTTATATGCTATAACATATGACCATAACATATGTTGTATGCGCGGGAGTTTGGTTGGAATTTCGGTTAAGCCCGCAGTTATTTTATATGACCGACGGTTATACCATTGGCGCCACTTGTCACTATTTTATTTGCTTTATAAACGGAGCCCCCTTTTGCTATTGCGCGAGGTCTTATGGAAGACCCATGTGCCCGTGGTTTTGGCGGTTAGGGGCTGGCGCACCCTTAACCTTCCTACGGTTTGCACCGTTGGCGCGGTTGCGCCCGGTGCTGGGTTTTTTACGCCTTAAATGGCGTGTGTGTCAGGTTCATTCAAGAAGGGTGCGTTTTGGCGAACCAGTTTCAGCAAGCTTGAAGGAGGAAAATGGCAAGAGGCCTGTCTTCCTCATCTTTTGGCCGATTGAGGTGTCATAAAAGCCCAGCTAGGGGTTTTTGGACGTGCTGAATCCATTGGCGCTATTATCAATGCCATTTTAAGACTTCTTATGCAGGTTTTTCACCATTGAAGTGTCAGCAAGCTCCAGGGAGCTTGAAGCCCTCATTGATGGAGGACATGTTTTGGTGAGCCTATGTTTGTTTTCTGTGATTGAATAATCATTTTTGGCTAATTGATATGCTCTGAACACATTGGGATAGGTTTCAGAGGTTGTTGAGGACTTTTATAGGTGATTTTGCCAAAGAGAAGCTCAGGGAAGCTTATGGCCACATGTAGAAGAGGTCATGCCCGGATGAGCCATGATCCGTTTTCAGAGTTCTATTAGTCACTTTTGGGGTTTTTATGTGTTCTGATCTCAATGGTACAGTCTTTTTTTCCATTGGAGTTGAGCAGCAGCTTGTAAAAGAACTTTTGACTAATTAATCCCAGAGAGCCAAGTCCATTTATGGAGGCTCAAGGAGATGTAGCCCGAAGGGGGTGAACTCCTTTATCAACTTGTTCTTTTTGTGAGTTTGATGGTTTATTTGCTGCAAGTTGTGTTGTTGTGTATTTGTTTTAAGTACATATTTAACCATCTAAAAGAAAAATTCCTCACACATAAACATTTACAAGAAGATGCATGAACTTAACACATAAGTTTATCTTGCATATTTATACACATGAAGCAAGGTCATGTAAAGTTTATTTTTATGAAGTAGAGGGTGCTTGCATAGCATAACAAGTTAGTCTTCTATTTTCAAATCAAGTGGTATCAGAGCATAGTTTGTTTTTCTCATGTGTTTTCCATTGATAGCTTGAGATTTAGCTATTGGTTTTTGTGCAAGTTTTGTGTTGAAGTTTGATATCTTGCAAGGATGGAGGAAGCTTCAAGCATTGATAGTTTTTATACATCTTCATTATCTAAATTCTTTGACAAAGAAGAGATTCTAACTATGAGAGATTTGATTAAAGAGATGTGTGAAGACAAAAATGAGCGCATTTCCCTTGAAGAGCAGTTGATGGCCATGAAGAAGGAGAAAGACCAACTTCTTGAAAGGTTGCATGAGATGGAGAATCAACTCCATGAGGCAAAGGAAACCCTTACCAAGTACATGCATGAACATAAGGTATGCAGTGTTAGTTTATCTTCTAATTCCTCTCAAGATGAATGTTTTGGTGGTTTTGAAAGTCACACAAGAGGAATAGGGTCCAAGTTATTGTTAAAAATGGGCTATGAAGGTAGAGGTTTGGGCAAGCATGCACAAGGCATTGTTGAGCCTATTGTTGTTGAAGAGAGGCCTAAGTATTGTGGTCTTGGATATGAACGAAGAGATGGAGAAAATTCAAAAGTCGAGGAGACAAGGGAAAAAGTTCCAAGCACAAACTTTGTTTCAAGTTCACCTCCTCAAGAAGGCTTTGAAGGTGAAAGTTCAAGAACTTTTATTGAAAGTTCAATCCCTCCAGCATGCAAGGCTTGTGTTCAAGATGAATGCAAATATGTGAAACGAAAGAGTTGTGACAGTGATGAGGACACGAACACTGTTGATGGTCTTCAAAGGAGAGCTTGTAACTCTTCAGATTCACCTCCTCAAAGAGGCGATAAAGGTGAATGTTCAAGGTATAATTCTGCTTATCATTCAGTTGCTTTTGATTATGTTAAGCATGATAAAATTATATGTAAAAATGGAAGAAAGGATCCATGTACATATTGTGGTTTATATAACCATCATGTTTCAAAATGTTGGAAAAGATTAACCGCTTTCAGGAAATTATCCAAGAAAAGACAACGTGAAAAGAGGATGCAAAAGATTTGCACTCATTGTCAGAAGCGGGGTCATCTCATTGACCAATGTTGGACGTTGCATCCAACCACTCATCCACAGCATAAGAAGCAGATGGATAAAAAGTTTGACAAGAATGGAAGAGGAGATTCCATCATCGATGTGAGTCAAGATGATTCACAAGAGGACGAAGTTCAGCAGAAAAAGTCACCGTTGAGTTGGCTTGGTAAGAAATGGTTGGATTTCTTGAGCAAGTAAGGCTTGCATTTTTTTGTTGTAAATGCAGTTTTCAGCATTATGTGTGCATTTATGGGAAGCATGATAAGTTGCAGCAGTTTATTACAACTTGCATGATGCAAGTTGCATGTGAATGCAATTCATTTTGAAGGCATTTTTTGTTGTTGCATAAATTCACCAGGAGGATGTAAAAGATGGATATGATGTTCACTTGTTGCAGCCATGTATCTTTTTCATGTTCAGCTCTTATGTACCCACATGTTTTGGGTTTTGTACTTATGTTTGTACTGAAAGAAGAGTTGAAGAGTCATGCACATGCAATTGTTTTTGTGTATGTGTAAGCAGTAAACTGGTGATAGTTCATCATGATTGTAAAATGATTGTGTATCATGTTTTTTCGACTTGTTTGGGAAGGTCGATATGTTTCAAATGAGTTTTTGACTTGTGTCGATGTTGTCTGACGACTATGTTGTGTCGATCGTGTTGTTCGACTTGTGTTTAGTCGATGATGTTTGTTGACTTGTAAGTTGATTTTGAGTACACCATGATGCAAGAAAACGCCATGTACTTTGATGAAGTACGATATGCGACAGTTTGTTTGAAGCGAAAAAGATTTTGTTGGCATCATTTTTCAGTCTTGTATAATTTGTTTTCAAGATTGATGGTTTTCTTGGCTTGTGACAAGATGTCGCAAGAAAGTTTTTGTAGCCATTGGAGAGATGATTGTGTTGACGCCAAAGAGTTCGAAAGAGGGACTTGATTCTCAGTGGGAAGGTTGGTAGTCTTCCAAGCACAGAGAGAACAGTGGGTCAGCAGTAGCGAGAGAACAATAGTTGAGAGACATAGCCAGTTGCAGTGCAAGGCATGTCAAGGTATCCAGGTGATTGTCGGAAAAACTTTTCAAGTAGAATCAGTTGATAAGACTTGAAAGCAGATAGATGATCATAAGATTTTGTGGGTCCAAAATCCTTTCAGTGGGAAGGTGTGATCAAAATCTGGACCAGGGGTCAAATTTTAGCTCAAAAATCAACATTCTTGGAATTGCCTCAAAACAAACGTGAGCGTAGCCCTCGTCATCACAAACGCAACGCAATTCGTTTCGTCTCAAACGGACGTCGGGAGCAATAGATATCGCGATCTGTCTGAATCGCCAAACAGTAAAAAAATGGATGTTGACTGGGCAGTCCGTACAGTCTGTATGGATGCTGACGTGGCTTGACCGTACATGCTGACGTGGCATAGGTGATGTGGCAGTTTTTGATTGGTTGACAGTGAGTGAATCATATTGCGACACGTGGCAGATTTTGGGCAAATGGCATGGTGCCATGTGGCCCAATCATGGGCTGCCACGTGGCACCCCGGTATTGGTCTATTTGGTTTGTTAATTAAAAATTTATGGAGGCCGTGGGGTTCGACCCCCAGACCTCCTCTCACCATACAAGATTTAACAAAGTCCGCCTGCCAGTACGCCACGCCTTGGTTCTTGTTATGGTTATGGATTTAAATTTATTTAAATTTACATTGTTATATGGTTGGCGCGGGGTCGGGCCGGGGCTTAGCCCTAGCTCGCGGTTTTATATGCTATAACATATGACCAATATGTTGTATGCGCGGGAGTTTGGTTGGAATTTTGGTTAAGCCCACAGTTATTTTATATGACCGACGGTTATACCATTGGCGCCACTTGTCACTATTTTATTTGCTTTATAAACGGAGCCCCCTTTTGCTATTGCGCGAGGTCTTATGGAAGACCCATGTGCCCGTGGTTTTGGCGGTTAGGGGCTGGCGCGCCCTTAACCTTCCTACAGTTTGCACCATTGGTGCAGTTGCGCCCGGTGCTGGGTTTTTTATGCCTTAAATGGTGTGTGTTCCAGGTTCATTCAAGAAGGGTGCGTTTTGGCGAACCAGTTTCAGCAAGCTTGAAGGAGGAAAATGGCAGGAGGCCTATCTTCCTCATCTTTTGGCCGATTGAGGTGCCGTAAAAGCCCAGCTAGGGGATTTTGGACGTGTTGAATCCATTGGCTCTATTATCAAGGCCATTTGAAGACTTCTTATGCAGGTTTTTCACCATTGAAGTTTCAGCAAGCTCGAGGGAGCTTGAAGCCCTCATTGATGGAGGACATGTTTTGGTGAACCTATGTTTGTTTTCTGTGATTGAATAATCATTTTTGGCTAATTGATATGATCTGAACACATTGGGATAGGTTTCAGAGGCTGTTGAGGACTTTTACAGGTGTTTTTGCCAAAGAGAAGCTCAGGGAAGCTTATGGCCACATGTAGAAGAGGTCATGCCCGGATGAGCCATGATCCGTTTTCAGAGTTCTATTA
>ML809901.1:162468-200846 GCA_009831015.1 Picea engelmannii
AATTCAGAGTCCCCAAACATAGTAAGATGATAGCATATAAAATTAAAAGCATTTTCAATTCCCAAAATCAAGGCTTCAAAGTCTGTAATATTATTGGTGCAAGAAAATTATAATTTGTAAGAAAAATTGTGAATCTTTCCTACAAGAGAGTACAATATAATACTTGAACCATTACCCTCACTTGAAAAAGCATCATCAAAGTGCATATGCCACATTCTGTCTTCGAGCTCTTAAGAGGGTAAAACAAAATCATTATCTTCTTCAAGAAATATATAATACACACCTAGATATTCCTCAATATAATTTACATGAGGCTACAAAATACTTTCAATATATGGTGGGATACATCCTTCCCCGAGGATAATGATATTCTTTCCATTTTTAGGGAGGGAAAAGTGTGATCCATTTAAAGAAATGTACCCACCAGTCAATGCTTGTCAATCTCTTCCTAAAATAATAGAATAATTACTAACTAGCATATCTATGACCTTAATATTGCAGGTAGTTCTAATTTCTTGATGTGGACACAAGACAACATACTCTTTGAGTTCTTTTTTGTGCATGAAAGACCCAATTCTTCCATGATTATTTTTGACATAACATTTGGGCATGACCCGCCATCAATTAGGCAACAATGGTCAATTTTATCCATTATTTTTACTCACACATAGAAGGGAGGATTTTTTACATAACTCCTAGGGTTATATACAAATACTTTATTTATATACAATTCTTCTTCATTTGACTCTTTAGATAAACTAGACATGGTAGAACTTTTACCTTCCATAAATTAATTCAGATGCCTTTGTTGCTTTGCTACGATGACCATATCCAATAAAGATGCATCTGCTTTGATTGTAGCTAGTTGTTTGAGAATGTTTTATTTAGAAGAAGAAGGGGAAGAGGTAGAAACCTCTTGACTTCTAGTACCCTTGGTGACCTTAATATTCGTCTATTGAGAGGATGAACTTGGAGAAAAAGTAGTCTTAGGAGGGACACCTTTCCCTTTGTTTGCATATGATTTATTCTTTGTATCTACCATCATAACATTCTCTTCTGGAGCCCAATCTAAGGAAGCAATAGTTGTATCATATTTTTTGCCAAAGATTCGCTCGTGTGCTCTCTTTTTTACTTCACAAGTACTCTCATTGTGGTTATCATCACAAAAATTGCACCAAAGTCGTGAAAGAATAGCCTTTGGTTTAGTATTAGACTGAAAATCAGTAGGTTGATTTCTAAAAACAACTAGTGCAGAATTTTTGGTTGGGGTTCATGTAGAAGTCACCCCTTTTCTCTCAAAAGCAATCATTTAATTGCTCATGTCATGTACCAACTGTAAAACAGTTGACATGTCATTTTGTTTGACATAGTCTTCACTTGGAAGACCTGTCCTAGCCAATTGTTCCTCAAATTCCAAGCAAGTTTGTAAAGTACATATTATATTATCAACATTATTTTCTTCAAGCCTATGTCTATAAGGCGTAGGTAAGGTATTATAATAATGCATCAAAGTGGCCTGATTATGAGGTCTAATCAAATCTGGGATTTGATTGTACAATTTGGTGAAACACAAATTGAAAGATTTGATTATTTCACCTTTGTTGTAAATAAGATTATTGTAGTCTTTGAGTTTATCTGATGGACTTTGGGGTTGTCCATATGTATATTTGAACCAAGAATATAGTTCAACCCAAGTAGAGAAAAATTTTGGTGGTAATTCAAAAAATACAGTTGCACTTTTCCCTCTAGTGAATTTACAAATATATGCATAGAAATGTCATTATCATTTTCCCCTATATTATGACAAGCATTAGAAAAGGCAATGAGATGTTCATTAACTGATATAGTGTCATTTCCAAAAGAATTAGGCAGATGATCTTTTAATTTAGGCAAGGGAGCTGGAGTTGGAGCTAAATTAAGAGGAAAGGACACATGCCACGGAGTAGCATCTAAATCTTCTTCAAATAATTGAATAAACCAAATTGTTTAATTACCTTGGTTGGATTTGTAGTAGATACAACAGGATTATAATGGTTGTACATACTTCCTATTAGGGAAGATGTTGAAACTTGTGATGACGTAGAATCACTAGAACTTCCACCACCACTATCGGATGAAGTCATTATCGGTTGCCAAGGAGGGAAAGAGACTGGAATACTTGTTATTTTAGAAGAAGAGTATGACAATGACCTTTTGAGCTTAGCCTGAATATTTTCAACAATTTCTTTCTTCCTTCATATTTATAGGAGAGGATTGAATTCAGGTGATTGGTCTCTTAAACGCATTGAAAAACGAGTATTTGTGGAAATAAGACAAAAGTCACTGAGGAGTTATATCTTGAGCTTTCCTTTGAATGGATTCTATTTGATATTGAATTTGAATGTCTTTGGATATGGTTTCCCAAGAACACTCAAGTTCTTCTCGGGTGTGGGTAGTTTCAAGATTAAAATAAAAAAGACAAGAAGCAATTTTTCTCTAATTGGGAAATCTAAAACAAGGTTGTTGTTGGGTAGGGAAAGTCATTAAAAACAATACAAAATATACAAAATAACAAAACTAAAGAGTAAAATATTATTCCCCTGTATGGTCGCCAAATAAATGTTGATGAAAAGGAATGAGAAGTCCTTATACCAACATTTTTTAATCTCACTAGGTTAAGGTGAGATATGAGGGATTATCACCATGTGTTTATAGCCGACTCAAAAATATCAATCAGCCCTCAAGAAATAAGTACTTGGGCCTAATGCTATTTTATAATTAAGTGATTCAATAAAAGAGAAAAAGAGAAAAATTGTTTATATGTAATTTTTATAAATAGATTTAAATAAATAGACTAAAGAAAGAAAATCTGAAATATCATCATACAACAAATCTAAAATGAGACAAATCTTTCTTTACAAACCCCTGCGAGGGTAAGGACCTAAGTTAAACTTAGAAGTCTGGGATGTTATTATGAATCATACAAGGACAATTGATGTCTTCAAACAAAAGACCGAGATTGAAAGAAAAATGGATCAATCAAGTCACAATCGTATCACAATCTTGACTCTGTGAAAAATTATTAATCAACATTAAAAGCTAATTCAAAAAATCAGATTAACACTAACAGACTATCAAGACAAACGAGTGAATTGTTGTTGATCGAAATTTTGGTCATTGTTGACGCCAAAAGACTAGTGAGGCTCAAGCGTCAACATTTTTAACCTCACGCAGGGCTAAGTGAGAAGAAGCGGGAATATCACCCTAGGCTTAGAGCCCTAGAAAAGAATGTGCATTGAACTCTAAGTTAATTTTATCCTAACCTATACTCCAAGCATAGATCTCTTTGTCCTATAATTTTCTTTTAGCAATATTTAATTTTTATGATTTTATGTTATTTACAATTTCATCATTTCTATGTGAGGATTTATACAATTGGAATAATAAAATTAAAATAAAAAGGAGATGTAATGATAAAAGTAAAATACATGACTTGTTTTAATTTAGCAAAAATAATTTAAAGCAAGGTTAATCTAAAAGCTAGGAAGTTAAAACCCTATGTTAGATTTAAAGTAAAAAGAAAACTGATCATATAGCACTAAACTAGCAATTTTTAATTTTATTTGATTTATGATTTTTTATTTAGAAGTTAGGGCATAATAAAAGAACAAAAGGGTTTGTATACATTGAAATATTTAATGAGTGAAACACATTTATTTATGAATTTGTTCATTTCCCTTTTTAAAGTTTAGGATGTAATAAAATTTAAAAAAAATAAATAAATCAAGTTTATGTACACTAGTTAAATAGTCGATAGTAAATAAATATTATGAAAATGATTGTTTACAATGTAATACAATTCATTTGTCTTTCTAGGATTTATATATCTTTTTCTAATTCTAAAATAAAAAAGTAAAATAAAGTTGAAGAAAATTAAGGAATTTAAAATAAATAAAAATCAGAGAGATGTACAAAGTGACAAATAACTAGTTTTCATTGAAAACTCTCATACAACATCATATATCAACCAAAATCTTCAAGTCCCTCCGTAGACGAGGGCCAGGTACATGGTCTTTAGCCCTTCTAGACAGAACGTGCA
Organism: Picea engelmannii; assembly: GCA_009831015.1. Classification (NCBI taxonomy): domain Eukaryota; kingdom Viridiplantae; phylum Streptophyta; class Pinopsida; order Pinales; family Pinaceae; genus Picea; species Picea engelmannii. The sequence continues at coordinate 166,547 of ML809901.1, forward strand.
ATAAAAATACCAAGCATAAAGAAGAAAAAGAGAGTTGAGCCAAGAAGGAATAGAGCCATGATGGTGAATCGCAAGGAGAGAACCTGTGTAGTAAATTGATTAGCTTTGAATCGAATCGAGCCTTATTACAACAAACTAAACAAGTAAATATTTACCTCATGAAGGCCAGCAAACTCATCCTTGCTTATCCTCTTCGCTGCTTTGCAAGACCACCTACTGCAGACGATTTTGTCAATCCATGCTGAAGATGTAATGGACGTAAATTGATTAGCTTCGAATCTAATCAAGCCTTATTACAACAAACTAAACAAGTAAATCTTTACCTCATGAAGACCAACAAACTCATCCTCGCTTATCCTCTTCGTTGCTTCGCAAGACCACCTGTTGCAGATGATTTCGTCAATCCATGCTGAAGATGTAATGGACGAATGAAATGAAAAGCTCTCTCAACACTCACAGCATATTATTCTCTGGAAAAAAATATGCCTAAATTCTCACTCTCAACTTTATTTCTAAGATCTTATATCCTTCAAAAAAATTTTGTCTGCATGAGGCCTCCAGGAAATAAAATCCCCCTTTAAGCAGGATGTGCGCTGCTTCTTTTAAATGATTGGTTGGGTAGTTATGGCAGTTCTCGAATGAACTGGCTCAGGTGAATTTTTTTGAACCGTTCAATGACTAAAATTCGTTATTAATTAAATATATGGGCATTAGTTGAGGTCTCCACAAAGAAAAATCGAATGGTGTTATGATATCCAACTATTTGGAGAGGTAAAGCCCGCAAGACCACGCCTGTTGCCTGGATAAATGCATGAAAATCTATCATATTCGAAGCAATGATCGATCCTTGAGGATAACTAAGTTCAACAACCATATTTCCTCCTGTTCTTTTGCATCCTTATCCTGCAAAGTCTCTTCAGTCACGGCGGCCTGGGCTTTGTCGAGAGGTTTGATGTAAGATAGCACGGGGTAAAGTTAAAGTTTGAAGAAAAATGTGTATCTGAGCAAAACTGCAACACCACGCCATTGCTTATACCTATGTGAAAATATTCTGCATGATTTAGAAAGAAAGAAAGTATTTTTAATGTCCACGAGGCTAAAAATAGCTTATGGGATAGATTGTTTTTCCATCCGGCTTTTGTATTCGGCCCTTTTCCTGTGAAGTTTTACAATAACCGCTCCCAGCTTCTCGACAAACTCTTCACTGAATAGATTATCCCAAGAACTAGCTGCCAGAATACCTGCATAATTTTCCCTGCTGTCTTTTAAGGCTTCACATTCTAAAATAAAATGTTTTTTTGTTTCCACTTTTCCGGAAGAGCACAAAATACATACTCTTTCCTCCCACATTTCTTTTGGTCTTTTCCAGCGCCCTATTTCACAACAGAGTTGATGAGAATTAGTCCTTAATTGAGCAATAAGAATTTTAGATCTCCAAGAAATGTTGGCCCCTATGTACGCCTTTTGTTGATGGTTATGAGTGGGGTTAAACTCTTCAATGTAGTACTTCTTCTTTCTCCCTATCTCTTTCTCCCAAGTACGTTTGTGGAACTTATCCATAACAAAAGTTTTTATCTCCTTATTTTTTGTAGGACACATGCTCAAGCAAATGCCCCATTTACTAAACCATTTTTTATTTTTCCGCATCCAATTCTTCTTTCTTTTGCACAATCTGTCACTAAACACAACCTTAGGCCATCTACTCTCTTCCAATTGCTCAATTTTTTTCAAATACCTTATGACTCGCACCATAGCAATTGCTTCAATAGGAGCAACCCCTGTTTCACTTAACAGGATAGCATAAGGGACTGCACTTTTAATTTTGAATTTGTTTGTAATCAAACGCTTTTGAATTTTATCGATTTGTTTCCACTGCATATCGATTGTGTTGCTGGCCCATAGTTCACATCTGTAGAGAATCATCAGAATCACTAGAAGCCCAAAAAGAGTTAGAGTGGTTTTCCAGTCCCACAACTCTGCCTCTCTACACCTGTTTTGAAAAGCATAAAATGCTTTCCAACCCCCTAAAGTTCTTTTCTTTCTACAACCATCCCAACTTAAATTTTTGTTGAAGTCAATTCCGATGTATTTGTAGTCTGCAACTTCTTCCAGAATGTTGCCTTCAAAGTAGAATTTATGTTGGTTATGCTTTCTTTTGTTAGAGAAAACCACTACTTTCGTTTTACTAATATTGACTTGCATCCCCACCCTTCTACAAAAATTCTCAAGGGAACATAAGTGCTCTTGCAAACCAAGAGCCTATTTAAAAATCAATATAAGGTCATCTGCGTACAAAAGAAGCCTTATAACGAACTTTCCCAAATGGATACCATCACCCCCTTGAGAATTTATCCACTCTTCAAGCTTGTCAATATATAACCCAAAAAGGGTAGGAGACAATGGGCAACCTTGCTTGACCCCGATATCGCTTTTAAAACTTTCAGAAATGCCTACTAAAGTTCTAATTTTGACTTTCACCTCTTCATACAGCCTATGCACAGTTGCTCTCAAATGCCTGGGAACCCCGAGTTCCTCCATTTTTCCCCAAAGCTTATCCCTAGGAACCGTGTCAAAGGCTTTTCTGAAATCAACAAAGCAGCAAAAAACTTCTTCCTTTTTTCCCAAACTTTTTCAATGATGTTCCTTAAAGTTATGCAATGATCAACTGTGGAGTGTTTAGGTCTAAACCATGCTTTCCCTTTAGCACGTTTATCTCTTTCTTCTGCCCACTTGTTGATTTTATTTTCTAACATGTTGCCAAATAACTTTGCAAACAAGGGGTTTATCATTATGGTTCTATAATTGGAGGGATTATTGACATCACCACTCTTGAAAAGAGGTATTTCCATACTGGTTGTCCAATCTGTGGGGAACCCCTGTTGTATGATGTTGTTGAAAATTTTTGTGATGTGAGGTGGAAGAATTTTTAAGCCCCACTTTAGATACTTTGCTTGGAGTTCATCTAAGTCTTTTGCTTTTTCGATGCCCAACCTCTTGATACCCATCTCTACCTCTTGCACCATGAAGATTTTTGTGTCTGTGTTGACCAAGGGAGGAGGGTCAACCTTGGGATCCTGCTCATACAGTTGTCTTGCATAGTTGAACCATTTAGAAGTTGTAATTTTGTTTTCCGTTTGCACCTTTTTCGGTTGGAGCTCCTTCCAGAATAGTTTGGGGTTATTTTTCCCAAGGAATATTAGTTCTTCTCTCCTTCTCCTTGCCTTTTTGCATTCCTTGTCAAACCAAGCATTAACCAGAAAACAATTTGTTTTAGACCTCTTAATTTTTTCTCTTTTGCACTCAGCAAGTGCGCTTTGAATTAAATGTGTTAATCTATGACTATGAAGGCCATGAAATGAGATTTCCTCCTTCTCGAAGAGCCTCTCTAACGTTTTTTTGAAGGTATTACAATTCTCTGGAGTCAAAAGAATTCTTCCATTTCGAGGATTGTGTTGGACACACTGAGTTTTTTACCCTAATTGCTTCTTTCCGGTCCAAGAGAAACTTAAATATATTGGCTTGTGATCTAATTTTAAGTCCCAAATTTGATCGCCAATCAACACTTGCTCCATTTTCCCACACAAACTATGCGAGCAAATTGCATAATCTACTACACTTGCTCCATTGTAAGTATTGCAAGTGAAATTACCTGACTTTTCCCATCTAGTCAAACCATTACAAATGACTAAATCGAAAGCCCCACATAGCGTAAGCAATTGTTCTCCAAAGAGATTGCAGCCTTTATCCTTTGAAATTCGTTCCCACTGATGATTACTCTCTTCTGTAAGCCAGATAGGGTCACCGTCTTCTTTGCAACAAAGAATGCTAGCTTGTTCACCTATAGTTCTAGCATTGAAATCCCCCACTATAAGGACTTCACCTAGCTGAGAATATATTGCAATATCTATTTTTAGGGTTGCAAAGGGATCTTTGTGTTCAAGCCCTCTACTTTTGTAGATTTTTGAAACTTGTGGCACAAAATAGCATGCTGCAATTCTGATGTGATTTCCATTTTCTTATATTTTAAGCCAGACAAATTGTTTATTTGGGTCTTCTTTTTCTAGCCGAATGAAACGACCTTCTTTTTCTCTTACTAATACCATGATACCCCCGTGCCCTTTGTCATTCCATGTTGCCTTGTTCCACACTGCTATCTTCCAATACCCTTCAAACAAAGGTGTCTTGCACCCTTCATGCTCATGTGTTTCTATGAGGCAAATCATGTCTCTATCTTCCACAATAGGCCCTAACTCAGGTCCTCGTCTCCATGGGTAACCCCTGTAGTTCCAACAAACTAATCTTAAGGAAACCTGGGTATGACTTGATTGCTATTTGTTTTGACATGCAAGACTCACAGTTGAGTCTTTGTCCCTGCTTGCCCATACTAACCTTGCTTCCTCATTTCTTGCTGAAGAGTTTGTTGCCTCTTCTTTGTTATCGTTTTGATGCCTTGTTTTGGAAGGAGGTCCAAATTGCGCTATCACAACTTTAACTTTATAAATCCATGCTCTTTTTCCCTCATCTCTTGCTGCCCTAACTTTTGTCATTTCGTCCCTCCTTTTCTCTTGTTGTCTTATAGTTAAGTCTTCTTCTAGAAAAAACTGAGAACCCCTCAAGAACTGCTTCCTGCTTAGAATGATATCTTTATCACGCAAGTTGGGCATGATGAATTTTATGGGCCTGGCTCTCTCACCGTTAGGCTTACCTACTCTCCATGCTTGACATATTTGTCCTTGCCATTGGAGCTTGTCTTTCAAGAAGTCTCTTGCAAGGTCAAGAGTACATTCATTTTTCCCATAATCTTTCACCCCCTTAATAATTATGCTTGTTGCTCTATCATGTATTTCCTTGCTTTCTCTATCTTGCATATTGTCCACCTGGATGTTTGTTTCTCCTTCCCTCTTAGCAGAATTGCTAGTAACTTGAGCCCAGGTTTTGGATAGTTTTGTGGAATCTCCTTTCCTCTCTTCTCTTGATGTCTCTTCATTGTTTTTTATTTGGGCAACTATTTTCCCCTTATCCTGGGATGGTTTCACATTCATCACCTCTGTATTCTCCACTGCAAATTTCTTCATGTTTTGTACTTCTGCTTTCATGCGTTGCCATTATGTTTTCCCTATTCGAAGAGCTTCCTGTAGCAATGACACTTGCTCCTTCAGAACTTTGTTGCTTGCTGCTAAAGCCTGGTTTTCAGCTATTATTATATGGATTGTACAATCTATTTCCAGCTCTTTAGCTTCTACTACTTCCAACCTCTATTTTACCTTTAACAGTTCTTTCACATAAAGATCAGATGACCAAGTGAGAGGTGTGGATGTGGGACTATATAGGGCATAATCATCAATGACTTTTCCTTTTTCTTTGGGCTTGTTGCCACATGCTTGCAAAAAGTACTTTTTGAATGTTGTTTCTTGCAAAGGACCCGAGTACTTTCCCTTTGAGACCTTTTTTTCCTTGTCTGCTCCTATTTTACACGAGCTAGTCTCCGTTTTAAAATGCCTTGATATTGTTTGGCATTAACCCAAACCCACTTCCCAGTTTTGGTTGATGAGGCAATTTTCACTTGCCCTATATCATTTGTTTCCACAGGTTCTAAAGTTTCTTGTCCCATTGTCATGATGATATTAAGGAAAATCAAAGTCTCTGGCCAAAACTGACCCTTTGTTTTATGTTTAACCCTTCAATATCTGTTGGTCTGACCACTAAAAACTTGTTTCCATGCCCTTGCTTCTCTGCCCACTGTCCCTGACCTCTGTTAGACCACTGTCCCTGTCCTCTGTTAGCCCCCTGTCCCTATCCTCTGTTAGTGTTTTTGGCAAACAATTCACTAAAATTCCCTTGCTGGTTTGTTGATTGGTTTAGGCTTTTTGTCAAACAGTTTCATTGTAATGTGTTATGTTTGTTGTTGTTAGTTGTTGTATTCATGTAACCCTGTTGATGTATCCATGTTGTTGTTGTTATTGCATAAACCTGTTGTTGTTTCTGTATCCCTGTAACCCTATTGTTGTAACCCTGTTTGTTGTATCCCTGTAACCATGTTGTTGTATCCATGTTGTTATTGTGTAAACCAAACTCATTTTGCCCGTGGACATTGTTGAGCGAATGACATTTCGTTTCTGCCACAAAATATTTCCATATTGATGCAGATTAAAACTCAGCATAGCATATCCCCAAATGAACCTCATCTCAACTGAAACCTTTATGTCAATCTGTGGGGTGATTGTAAATCACGATGAAAAGAAGAATGACACTCGCGCTGAGATGACCATACTGGCCTTGTATGCCCTGTCTCTCTTCAACTTCTCTTTATCACTTTGAATGGAAAGAGTGGGCAACAACAATTTCTCTCTCTGAGGGAAGCAATGATTTCTCTCTCTCGATTTATCACTTTGAATGGAAACAGCTAATGTATTATTGCCAAATAAGGAGCCATTATTGCTCGAAGTTTACTTGTTCCACTTGTGATTTAAGAACCCGTTCACAGAGATGGAATTTTGGGTATATATTTTTGGAAGCGGCTTCCTGCCAGAATTCTGTCACACCCTTGTAGTCAGGACACTTTTAAACCATCGATTCAAATAACTTGGGCACCTCTTCATTTTCTGTGTCAGTCCTTCCAGCCATATTATCATTATTATTATTCCGAGAGCAGTCGGTGTCTGTTTGAATGTAGTCAATAACTTTATCTTCGCGTAGTGACTGCCAAGTGCGCTCCCGTGATTTCTAGGAAGCAACCGACACTGCAATTAGATTTTGTGTATCTCTGTCTCTTGAAGTTCCTCACTTCTCCTTGTAACCTGGATCATTTCACCGCTACCTTTGAATACGCATGCTTAATATATTAACGCACGGTGATAACATATAAAAATCCAGCCATGCCCTTTATCATCCCTTTATCATCAATGCATATGAATCATACTTCCCCTCACTCAATCTCCTTCCATTTGGATATTATTCATCCATGGCAGAAATCTACTTTCATAAAGGGCTCAAAAGGAAGTAGGCTAAAATCTTTATGAGAATGTTATTTCCTCATGAAATAAAAAGAAAGAAAGAAAGTATTTTTAACGTTTACGAAGCCAAAAAATTAGCCTATGGGACATATTGATTTTTTACCTGGCTTTTGTATTCGGCGCTTTTCCTGTGAAGTTTTACAATAACCACTCCCATCTTCTCGACAAACTCTTCGCTGAATAGATTATCCCAAGAACTAGCTGCCAGAATACCTGCATAATTTTCCTTGTTGTCTTTGAGGGCCTCACATTCTAAAATGAAATGTTTTTTTGTTTCCACTTTTCCGGAAGAGCACAAAATACATACTCTTTCCTCCCACATTTATTTTGGCCTTTTCCAGCGCCCTATTTCACAACGAAGTTGATGAGAATTAGTCCTTAATTGATCAATAAGAATTTTAGATCTCCAAGAAATATTGGCCCCTATGTACACCTTTTGTTGATGGTTATGAGTGGGGTTAAACTCTTCAATGTAGTACTTCTTCTTTCTCCCTAGCTCTTTCTCCCAAGTACGTTTGTGGAACTTATCCATAACAAAAAAAATTATCTCTTTACTGTTTGTAGGACACATGCTCAAGCAAATGCCCCATTTACTAAACCATTTGTTATTTTTCCGCATCCAAGTCTTCTTTCTTTTGCACAATCTGCCACTAAACACAACCTTAGGCCATCTACCCTCTTCCATTAGCTCAATTTTTTTCAAATACCTTATGACTCGCACCATAGCAATTGCTTCAATAGGAGCAGCCCATGTTTCACTTAACAGGATAGCATAAGGAACTGCACTTTTAATTTTGAATTTGTTTGTAATCAAACGCTTCTGAATTTTATCGATTTGTTTCCACTGCATCTCGGTTGTGCTGCTGGGCCACAGTTCACAACCGTAGAGAATCATTGGAATCACTAGAAGCCCAAAAAGAGTTAGAATGGTTTTCCAATCCCACAGCTCTGCCTCTCTACACTTTTTTTGTAAAGCATAAAATGTTTTCCAGCCCCCTAAAGTTCTTTTATTTCTACAACCATCCCAACTTAAATTTTTGTTGAAGTCAATTCCGAGGTATTTGTAGTCTGCAACTTCTTCCAGAATGTTGCCTTCAAAGTAGAATTTATGTTGGTTATTCTTTCTTTTGTTAGAGAAAACCATTACTTTCGTTTTATTAATATTGACTTGCATCCCCACCCTTCTACAAAAATGCTCAATGGAACATAAGTGCTCTTGCAAACCAAGAGCCGATTTAGCAATCAATATAAGGTCATCTGCGTACAAAAGAAGCCATATAACGAACTTGCCCAAATAGACACCGTCACCCCCTTGCGAATTTAGCCACTCTTCAAGCTTGTCAATATATAACCCAAAAAAGATAGGAGACAATGGGCAACCTTGCTTCAAGAATACTTGCTTCAAGAATACTATGTAGTGGCTTGAAAACATAGGGTGTATTCATCCACATGATGATGAAGCCAATACCATTTACTTAGATAAAGGAGTGTGCATGTGGCATGTCACCATAATATATAACACAATCTTTTGCAAGGCCCATTGGTGAGAGCGTGAAAGATGATGGGAACAAAACATGGAAGACATATTATAAAATATTTATCTCTTGGAGTCATGAGATATATTACATTCATAACCATGAAAAAGGCATAATCTTATAAGAGTATCTGGGAAAAGAGAGGCATAATCTTATAAGAGTATATTGTAAAAGAGAGAATGTGTATAAAATATGCCATGACTTTTTAATGAGGAGTAAGTATAATATATAATAATATATTTATTTTTGAAAACTTGATATGATATGGAGAGAAATCTTAAAGGTTATGAGTGAGATTATAGCAAGGTTAAGAGTGAGGTCAAAAGGGGTAACATGTCTTTTGGATTATAGGTCAAGAATTATGATAGTTTTGGCAAGAACCTTGCACCAACAACCTGTAACAAACTTGTTTCCATGTGAACGATTATGTAACTTTCCTTGAATGCATAGCGGTAATTCAGTGTGAGCATGCAAGACTTTGCGCAAGTGAGTGCGAATAAGGCGGGCACATAGATCAACAATGGTGATATCAGAGTCTTTGGACATGTGTGTTTTTGGCAAAAATACGGCGTGAATAATGCGATGAGTGAGTAACAGGTTCTTCTTAGTAATAATTCAAGCGTCACAACAATTTCACTTACGAACAATGTGCCAATATAGCAAGAAAAAGTGAAACCTCCCGCAAGTAGTGTGACTGGAGAGGGAGCCTAGCAATGCTTTGCCGGCTAAGTCTTGTTGACAAAAATCATCGTCAACAGTCACCTCGATTTTCCGCTCTTTGGAATTAAAAAAAAAATGATATCAAGAAGAAATAATTTGTGCACGCTCATCATCTCATGGTGTATCCCTCAGTCTCAGCTTCGTCCTGCATTTTGTGGAATCAAAATCCAAGTCCATATGCCCAAGATACTCATGAATTTTTCCAGAAGTCTGAAAAAGATATTGCAAGAAGAACTTCGAAGAATGAAAAAAAAATTGAGTGTTGTGCCCCTCTTCCCCTCTCCTCTTCTTCCATGTGCAACACTTAGTATTTTTTATCTTACATTTCCATCTCCTTTCTCATCTCTTCTCATACTTAGTCAATTTAATATTTTCCATCTCCTCTCCATATAGTCAATTTAATACTTTCCATATCCTCTCCATCATTTTAACACTTTCCATCTCCTCCCCATCTCCATACTTAGCCATTTTTCTACCTTTCATTCTTTACTCTCCTCTCCATACTCTTCTCTTACTTAGTCATTTTTCCACTTTTCATTCTATACTCTCCTTTCCTTAACCATTTCTATGTTCATATTCTCGTTTTCTTTTCTTTTCCATTTACTTTTTCTTTTTCCTTTTCCTGTTTTCTTCTTATTTTCCATTTTATTTTTCTATTTCCCTTTCTTATTTTCCTTTTCCCTTTCTTATTTCCTTTTTCATTTTTATATTCATGTATCTATTTCCATCATTTATTTTCATATTTTAAGTAATTATTTTCATACTCCTTCCATATTTCACGAAACTCTTCCAACACTTAGTCAAATTTATGAGTTATCGCGGGTCCACGGGTCAGTGATCTTTACGACTCCTCTATATACTATGCCCCTTCATCCGGCCAATTCTCAACACTTAGAATTTTTACCACTCTTCTTACTAAGTCTTACCAAGCTCTGCGGTGATTCTTAAGACAAATTCTCAACACCTATAATTTTTACCACTCTTCTTACTAAGTCTTATCGTACTCCACGATGATTCTTAAGACTCTTACCATACTTTTGATTCATCCAACTGATCCATTTCTTTCTTATACTATAGTCTATAGTCTTTATGATTAGACATTTTCACGACCTCTGTTACCATTAATTACCACCTTACCTACCTATGCATTCATGTAACCACATGAACTCCTCATATTATCTTAATATTATTTCTCTTTTCCTAAGTTTTCTAGGCACATCTCCAAGTGACACGTGGCAGGTGACTAGGTGGTGATCGGACGTGACGTGTCAGACATTCATAGGTTGATTAGGCAATGACTAGGTAGAGATTGGGTGACCAGAATATTACTAAAATATGAATTTTTCTAAGGCACAAAGAGCTACACCAAGTCCTCCATAAACTCCTTTACTTCACATGAATTATATGAAAGGAATTTACATTATAAACAATAATGCTTCATCCACCACAATGCATGTGGGACTAAAAAGGGTGAACTTAAATCAAAGGCTAAGATTGATCCATGAATTAAATGGACGGTTATTGAGAAACGATCTTCCAGAGCTTATAACTCATGATCTAGAGGTCCATTTTTGGCAAACCATACCTCGATGGAAATTTATTCGACAAGGAAGACAATGAGACAGGTCTCAATGGTTGAATTTTATTAGAAAAACAAGACCGCGGAGAAATAAAATAAAACAAATACGGAAACAAAACACAGAAGATACACAATACAATAGAGACACAGATTTACGTGGTTCACCCAGTGTCGGCTACGTCCACTAGAGAAATTGTCAGGTCCTTCCTTTATTATTATCCAGCAAATGAAGGGATACAACCTACAACAAAACCCATTGTAACTTCCTCTTCTTTCTCTCACAGTATCCTCTCTCTGAATACAATACTCGCCATAATGCATAGCCGCAATACATTTCCCTCATAACAGAGGGTTGCCTTCTAGGGAAAAAAACCCTAACATAATTTATAGCATTAGATCTGCGACCTTATAATGAATGGTCCAGATTTACAATGAAATTACAATATACATTTACAAGGCAATTTTTCCTTAGGAGGCTTCGCCCCCGAACCCCCCGGACCCTGCAGAGGTCTGCACTCCCCCACGTGGAAGAGTGTACATACTTCTCAGGTGTAAAGTCTTCACGGGGTATAAACATGGCTGAAAGCAAGGACCTCTGAATCAGGAACATAATCAAGCTCCACAACCAACAAATTTTTCCATAATTCTTCAAAAAAATAAAATATTAGTCAGCTCACTTTTCATGACTTGTTGAGAAATTTGTTTGGAACCTCGACTTCTCGAGGCTATAAGTTGAGATCTAGAACTTCAAATTTCGTTCAGGAGGACTCGTTGGAAATTTGGGATGATGAAGAATGTTTCTAGATTGGTTTCCATGGTTGAGAAGTCATTTATCATGTTCAAAAAATTAAAACACGATCCACTTTTTTCAAGTAGTCAACTTCAAGATTCGAAAATAAAAGTTTATTAAATAATTTTTATTAAAGGATTAAGTGGGTCCCTGTAACGTACCCATCCACCCACAGTTTGGTTTACGCCACTTAATCTAACTGCAACACACTCAGCCACCTGCAAGTGAGGCACGCTACAGTCCAGGGACTCACTTCACAGTGACTTATCTCAATTCAAATCACTTCTAAGTTAATTAAGAGGCATGAAAATCACATGCATAAGACAAGATCCATGCTACAACATAAAATAAATAAACAGTGTGCCATGCAAAGAAAATAACCAGCAGACAAGCACATTAAAAATACATATCTCAGAGATAATTAAATACATAGTAGAAATAAACATTACACAGAAAACACAGAGAGCACTTATCTTTGCAAGTAAATGTTCACCAACTAGATGCAAACCAAGGACATTCCTCCCAACCATATACATTGTTGTTCTTTTACTCTCAACAGCAGGTCACCCCCAAGCCAGGGCTATGAATCCACAAAGATGGGTCCTAGGCCAAGTCTAAACACACAGCAGTTGGCTAACTAGCTCTCAGGTTTCCCAACCTCACATAAAATCCGAATTTCTAGGTCTCTTTCCCCCTCGGCCTGCACAACCCAAAGAAAATAACATCTTTCTTTGCCCTGCAGTCCCTCAGGTTTTCTCACTTTTCTTCAGGGCTCTAGTGCTACTAGTCAGGAAATCTCCCTACTGAAAACTCCAAGGATTATTAGTTGTGGACAATTCTATATGAACTGCCATTAAGCTCATGCACACGGGCATCGATTCCCTCCTGGAATGATCAGTAAATTATATTACATCCATTTAGAAATGGCTCTCCTCTTCCAACCATTTGTTTCCATGCTCAGCCCAAGAGCACACAAAATAGCCAGAATGAGTGAGGGAAAATGAATAAGAACAAGGGAGCAAGGGGAAGAAGACGAACCAGGGGAAGAGAGACCCCCAACTTCACCCAAATCCACCCTCATGCATCCATTTGTATCCATGCTCAGACCAAGAGCACACAAATTCAGCAAGAATGAGGCTCCTAAAGATGAAAAAGTGAGAAGGGTGTACAGTGAATGAATAAGAACAAGTGAACTCCCAAACAAACCAAAGATGGGTTTATATAATTACTTGGAAATCAAGAACCACATGGCCTCCCCCAAGAAGCTCATGTAACCCCTTTTCTCCACAAAACCAATGATGGTTAAACAAAATAATAATAAAAATACTTAGCCCCTCAAGCCCCCTCTCTCGTGGAATCATAGCCCCCTATCTCTTTTGTCCTTGTCCATCTTGCAGCCAGCGTTGTATTTTATTAATGTATATGAAGTATTACATTTCATAGTAACTCTAGCCCATTTTCGACATTACCGTCTCACCAACCTAAGTCAAAATTACATAATACATTACAATTCACAAAGGTTAAAACTGGGATGTTACATCCCCCTCCCCTTATTTTGGCACTGTCCTCAGTGAAAAACACTATTTCAATGTTATTAACATTACAAATCTAGGCTCTTTGACCTTAATCTGCATAGGCATTCTGGCCTAAAACTAAACATGTATACGTAGGCATTTCGACCCAAAACATCTATAATGATCTTCATAATTTATATTTATGGAAACAGTTATAACCAACAAGCTCTCCTTCCCTCTCATCCCTGCACAACCTAAATAAATGAACCCATTTCTATGTCATGTAGTCCCCAAGGTTTTTCCACTTCCCTCCAGGGCTCCAGTGCACTCGTCCAGGAATTTTCACAGTTGCAGCTTCCAGAAATCCAGCTGCAACAAATCCATTGGACTTTCTTCATTCTATGCCCTTGTCATTCAGTTGCTCCAGCATCACCTTCTTCTTTTCCCTCATAGTCCGGTACTTTTCTAGATCCTCAACATTCATCATTTTCCTACAACATTTCGAATCAACAAGCATGTCAATTCAAAATTTTTGTGCATAAAAATATTTATTTGGTTCATAATTTAAGAGTAAATTTTTCATAATTCAGTACAATACTTATCTTTGTGGTTCATGGAGCTGCATCCATATGGTTGTCTTGTTAACTTGGCTCACTATTTTCCCTTGGCATACCCATTGTGTGCATGATCTCAATCAATATTTTACAAGAGCTATCAAAGTCTCCTCTTTCTTGTGGTCATTCACCTTCCAAGCCCAGGCTCAGGCATCCCCTTCTCTCCTATAAAGTCCCTCAGGCGATCCATCTTGCCTGACCAAGGATTTCTCGCGCAAGAAGATTTCTAGGGACACGGGGTTTGCATGTCACGACAATAGCCTTTTTTCATGCTTTCCATCTAGCATATCCAACATCGCATCTGTATTATACACTTACATTCATCATGAGACATCATTATAACTATTTTCAATCATAAATGTCAAATCTGTTTTATAAAGGAAAACAAAATTTTCCAAGCATGATCTTTATGCTCATAATGTTTTGCCTATACAGTTGTAGATATCAGTCTTCCATATGGATTACACCCCTGCCATATCCAAGACCATCCTACCTGCAATTTCTTCAACTGCATCAGCCAAAACAATTCGTTAGTAATCTATTAAATTATAATTCCCAAAACTGTTTCACATAGGAAATATAAAATTTCCAGACATGAGCTTTTGCTCATAATAATTGATTCTTGCGACAATAGGCATTGGTCTTCTTTATGGGCTTACAAAACTACCATATCCAAGTCACTTTCTTCCTGCAATTTCAACATTCCTCAGCCAAAAAAATTGTCAGTATCTCATGTACAAGATATATATATTTTCATGGTAACGATTCAAAACAAAATCACAAAGTGATCTCAAAGTTGTTTACAACTACAATTCAATCACTTCTAGTAATCCAACTATCAATTGGAATGAACTCATCATTACATACAAATGTATTATCAGCCAATATTTTCTTTCTTTTATCCAGAAATATTTTTATCACTATGTCCCCTCAACAGAGTTTTTCTGTAATTTATCATTATGTAGATTCTTTATCCTGCAACTTTCTTGTTGTGATATCTAACAGTTCCTGAAGGGTTTTCAACTTCATGAGTTAGCAATACTCACATCATTTCAGTTGTTAGCATAATCATTTATGTGTTATATAATATCTACATACATTCACCCCATTGCATTCAATAATTCTTGTAATATCACTTGTAACATTTTTAATAGCTCCAAAAACTAATCTTGGAATTGTATCAACAACAATCCAATCACCTTCAGCTAGTATTCATATTAAATATAATGCATCTATCCATCATTACATATTTTCAGTACCACGGGATTTTCATAATGCAACAATTTATTACTAAATAAAATAACAATCAATGTGTCGATACCCATGGCCAGATCTATATAATGCATCCATGCATTGCCTACATAATACCACATAACTATGTCATTCATTCCACCACGATGAGTTGGAAGTCTTGGCTAACGCATCAACACATCATCCACAAACTTCCTATTGCTTGTCTAACTATTTGGATACCTTCCTTTTCAACCCAAACACAACACTAAGAATATAATTCTTAAGTGCTCTTCAATGTCGGAAAAGAGGTTGAAGTCCAAACATTAGTTATATAGTAGATATCATTGAGCACTCACATAGCACTATAGCCCTTCCATATCCAACCATATTATGGTCTCACACATGACTAGCTCTATGGATATTCATTGTTATAAAAGGAGTATGTCTCTTGAATTAACCCAGTCATGATCCCATAACCAATCATAACATAATATGAAACCAACATTTTATCTAAATACATTCTACAATCAATAACATTTACATACTCTAGGCACTAGGCCATTACATATCAATTTAAATATTGAAAATTAACTGAGGGAATTCTTACCTCAATCCCCTTCAACATGTATGCATAAAAAAAAAACTAAATGCATACCTTCCTGGTTGTTATCAACCTACTTGTTGCTATCTAACCAATTGATATTTGTAGAAGCTCGCAGACTTCTTCCTGCATCATTTTGATCACCATTTCTTCCACCCTAATGGGTCTTCACCTAGATGGAAATCATAAGAAACATCAACATCCACAGCTTTAAACCTGCTATATCATTTTTCCTGAATACATAATCCATCATTAGTCATACTCAAACATTATTTCATAATAATAGACTATTCTATGTTCACAAGCATGTTATATGCATATCCAAGAATGTGCAATTACACATCAATATGAACCAAGCATTTACTGTCAGCATGCCTACTAATGCATATGCATTTTAACTTCATTGTATGCCTCATGCACTCTAGTGCATTTCTTTTTTAATTCACTTATTTATCTATTTATGTTGTAATTAGTTGTCATTGAACTCCTTCATATTCTTGTTGCCTTATGTGATTCCATTATGCTCATCTGCACTATGGTTCCCTGGTCTGAACACTTTCCAACCAAGTTCCACTTAGCCATTCTGCAATCCAACCAATGTGTTCTATTTTCAGCAGCCTCTCCTAGGCAGTCATATCCAACTTTACCTTTATGAAACATTCTAGCACCCTGGAATGAAGTAGCTCAAACATTCTATCACTCCACTACAATGTTCTTAAATCAAATAATATTACTCCTAGTTGTCCATTAGGTTACTTCATTAACCTTTCCCTGTGAAACCATACATTTTGTTGAGTTGGGAAAAAGGTATAAATATCCTCCTTATTACCATGGTTTATGATATATTCTTGATTGACTTTTCTATTAATTAGAAGTAATTAGGAAAGAAAATGATTAAAAATTCTTCTAGAAATGTTACTGAATGATATTAGATAATTTCTGAATTTCGGTTTGAATTGTTTGATTTTATTGCATAAAATGGACAATTGTTGTTACCTCAAGATAATTAAAGAGATCCCGAAGATACATACGCCATTAAAGATCGAAGGAATCAGGCGCAAAGCAGTTTAGAGGGAGATTGACTCTTTATTTTTTAATCTTTATAAATAGTAAAAGCAATCTTGAGGATCTCTCGATCCTCAGGATAGCTTAATTCACCCATGTCACTGTAATATATAGAGGGTGATGAACAATAGAGACGCATCGAAGAAATTCAATCAAATATTCAAATCTCTGAATTACTCTGCACAAGCAGTCCATTGTAAATGATTTACCAATTATGGAATTAATGAAAGCCTTGAGCGTTTTAATCATCTTTGTGTACTGATTTTTTAGCAGCAGTACCTTCTGAAGATCGTGGGCCCAGTCAAAAGGAGTTATTGTCTCAATCTATAATCGTATCAATTTCATTTCAGTCCTGTGATTTAAATTTCTTTGCAACAGTAAGATAAATTTGTGAGTGTGTTGATTCTTCTATGAATTGGTTATGTTGTTCAACTACAGAGGATAGATGTTTCATTTGAATATTTGCGATTGTTGTTCCATTTCCAAGCACTGTTAGTTTATCGTTTGAGAATTCCTTTCATTTTCGCATACATTGTTCTTTTTATCAATTTCGCATTTGTTGTTCCTTTCGCTTAAATTCGCATTTGTTGTTCCTTATCAATTTTATAGTACTTCGTTGTTCTTTTCCAACAAGTTAGATAATCATTGATAGATTGATTTATTAAGTAGATTAAATTATTGTTTCTTAGCGAGATGAATTCAACAAATTGATTAATGTCTTTGATTCACAACATGTTATTAATTAGATTGCAATTTTGTTGAGTGAGTTATCAGTTTCAGTTTCAGATTTTTCCATAAATGAGTTTTATTATTGCAGTAATTTAGATAGACTCATATTTGCTTTAACTAAATTATCTACACGATTTAAACCTCTACCGATATCTGCATAGACTTTGTTGACATTCTTGAAAGAGAATACGAATCCTCGGTTGATAAATTAATGTCAGACTAAGGTTGTTTTCAAGACATCTTTAGAGCCCAACATTTTGGCGTCGTTGTCGGGGAGAATGTCAAAGATAGTATAGGTTGCATCTCTGGAGGATGAGTTATTGAAAATGGAAGGTAAGAACCTACGTAGGAAACACGTAAAAATTTTGTGCCAACACCTACCTTCAGTTGACGCATAGAGGTTATATAGGTGCATCGAATTTGTGTCTGTGTGTATGACTAAGAAGAAAGAACCTGAAAAACCAAAACCCCCACCAAAGACTACAAAACCCCAGGGCCTGGTGCCCCCTAGAAGGAGAACTTTCATAGACGAAATAATCTGAAAAGTTGAATCTCAAGCCTCGGTTAGACCTCGAAAAGGTTCTACCTGAATCCCTCACGAGGAAAATTCACCAACTATAGCTCATGTTGAGGTTCATAGCGGAAATGAAGGGACTGAACAAATCTTCCAAAATACACATACCCCACCTCTCAGTCCTTTAGACGAGGGAAATTCTTGTAATTTGAAAGAAGGAGAAGGGGAAACCAGTGGAGTTGTTGAGGCAGACCTACCACCACCCGAACCTAGATCTCATGTGATCCTGATAGGATAAGGAATACTTGAATTCCCAGATAGAGGTAGCGCGATTAAGTCTCCCAGAGGACCAAGTAATCAACCACCCCAAATAGAACACCCAGACCGAGAAATCCCTGAAGGCTATCGGCATATCTTTGGCCAAATGACACAGCAAAATCCACCGCGACCCTAGACTTCCACTTTGGAATATCCTATAGTTGATCTTATTGCTAATGCCCCAATGAAATCCATTCCATTACAAAATATTCCAACATTCAACAGATTAATCTCAAAGGACCCTGATGCGTTCTTATTTGAATTTGATGTCCTGTGTAAGGGATATGACTACACCATTGAACCCTAGAAACTGAAGCTATTCCCTTCCACTTTGAAAGGAGCATCTTTATGATGGTTTATGGGATTAGGGGGAGGAACTATAAATTCCTGGGATGAAATGAAACAAGCCTTCCTTACAAAATATCAAGACTATTGTAGAACCAGGGATTTAAAAGACGAAATCTTTCAAATGACTGCAAAAGAAAATGAAACACTAGAAGAATATGTTGAAAGGTTTCAATATAACTTGCAGAGATAACCTTATGGTACACTACCAGGTGAGGTACTTAAAGCCACTTTGATAAAGGGTATGAAGGATGAATGGGTAGAAACATTGAATTTAATGGGAAAAGGTGATATTTATCAAGAAACATATGATAACATTATCCAATTGTGTATCAGATGTTCACGTGGAAGTACACAAACCAAATCGGGAATATGGGCTCCCCTCACCAGAAATAGCAACATTACTAGCGGGGGTGTCACCTGAGCAGAAGTTGGTAATCTTCTAGAAAAATTTAAAATGGACATTTTGAGTACTCTGACAACACAATTGGATGTTCTACAGGTTAAACATAAAGAAGCAGAAGCAGAGCAGTCGTCGGCCATATTTTGTCCACGATGCAGAAGGAAGCATGGTTCGAGGGAATGTCCCTTGAATGTGGTTCGTATTTGTGTCATTTGTGCCAAATACCATGCAACAGAACAATGTCCATCACTACCAGGACTGAAGGTTGTCCTTAAAGAAGCATAAGAGGAAACAGAACCAGTATATATGATGGCCCAGTGTCGCCAATGGCAGACGCGACCCCCAGGTATGCTACAAGATCCTTCTTCTTTCTTTTCTGGGCAGTATAATCAGTAGCATAATTCTGGAAACACATGGCAGGGCCAACCATTTTCTAACCCCACCTGGAAGTCCCAGCAATATCCTACTGCACCCTGGCCAAATCAACCAGCTGCAAACCCCACCTAGCCAAATCAACCAACTGGAAATCCCACCTGGCCTAACTCGCAATACCCTACCCCATGTTGGAAGAATTCAAATAATAACCCCTATCCTTCACAGTGAACTAACACAACTACTCAAGCTCCCAATTGGAATCAAAATTGGCAACGCCCCATGGGAATGACCAATCAACCCATGGGAATGGCTCCTCAAGCTCAGCCCACTTTACAAGCCCCAATTCAATTACCTCGGAACCCTCAACCTCAAATGTGTCATCAATTACCAGCTCAACCCAACCCAAATCCTAATAATAGACCAACCCAACTCATGCAAATTGCCGAGAATTTGGAGGGTGAAATCAACTATGTAGGGTGCAACGAATCCGGTTGAGGTCAAGGCGTATAATTTCTCCTAAAGAAAGTAACATTCACCAAGAACAAGATAATGAGAATAATATACAACCAACAATAAAACCATCGACTGTGGTCATAACAGAAGAAGAAGAACATGGGGAAAACATAGTCGAGCAACAAAATTATAATGAAGATGTAATTCCTCCTCCCCCGTTTCTTGAGAGGCTAATGATAGAAAAATTAGTTGTATATCCTAACTTTGATATCGTCGGGGAACTAAATAATCTATATGTTAAGATCCCACTCCTATAGGCTTTGCAAGACATCCCAATTTATGCAAAAACAATTAAAGAGTTATGTGAGAAGAAACATGTCAGGAAAGCTAAGAATCCATCAATTGTTCACGTGGTAGGAGCTTTGTCTGATCTTATTCTAGGCAAGCAGGACTCGGTCAAGTATACAGACCCAGTGAATCTCGTGGTAACAGTTCAGATACAGGGATGTTTTTTTCCAAATACATTAGTGGATTTGGGGGTAGCCATCAATATTCTGACCATCGAGACCTGTAATGTCCTAGGTATCACCTCCTTCGAACCTACTTCAATTATGTTAGAATTGGCAGATAGATCGGTGGTTAAACCAGTCGGCACATTACAAGATATAGAAATTCCGGTTGACTCTTTGGAATACCCAGCTGATTTCCTAGTTATCAACTCAAGAAGTAGACTCAATGGACACCCATTGATATTGGGAAGACCATGGCTCACAACAATAGATTCATACATAGGATGTTGCACGGGAAACATGAAAATTTCTAGAGGAAGTGCTACAAAGAACCTCATCTTGTATCCTCCAGCTAAACCGAGTCGGCCTATCACACATCAGCAGTTGCCACCATCCAGATATCCAGAGAAAACCCTACGATCTCCTCTCACATTGGAAGAATATCTCGGGCTCAAAAACCAACTAGAAGATGATGTGATCAATAGCTTCATTAACATCCCAGTCGTTATAAGAAACCCAACATGTCAAATGCTAAGAGTTGTTTTAGATAATGAAGCATGGGGAGATCCTTTGGAAGAATTGATGGAGCAAGATATTCCCACTACTGTTGTCCATAACAACATATCAGTTGAAATTGCACCAGGGAGGTTTCTGAATATTAATGCTAATTTGAATGAGCAACAACAACAAAAATTGATTCAGATCCTTTCTTAATATCAACAGGCTTTTGCTTGGGAGTATCCCAACATGAAGGGCATTTATCCCCAACTCTGTACACATCATATCTATATTGATAAAGATGTCCAACCCATCCGACATCCCCAACGAAGATTGAATCTTCATCTTACGGACGTTGTTAAAGAAGAGTTGCAGAAACTGTTGGACGTAGATTTCATATATTCTATTTTAGACAGTCAGTGGGTCTCTCCACTAGTAATCATCCCCAAGAAGAATGGGAAGTGGCGGATCTGTGTAGACTATAGAGAACTCAATAAAGCTACTCAGAAGCGCCACTTTCCCCTACCTTTAATTGATCAGGTCCTTGATACTTTAGCAGGGAAGCAGTTTTTCTCCTTCCTAGATGGCTTTAGTGGTTATAATTATATTCATATTGCTCCGGAAGACCAGGATAAAACTACATTTACATGTCCCTGGGGTACATTCGCATATAGAGTATTACCCTTTGGATTATGTAATGCTCCAGCTACATTCCAGAGAGCCATTTTAAGCATATTTTCTGATTTGATTAATGAAGGACTTGAAGTTTACATGGACGATTTCAGCTCTTATGGCAATGATTTTGATCAAGCTCTAAGCAATCTGGAGAAGGTGCTAGAACGATGCATTGCTACCAAGCTATGTTTGAGTCATGAAAAATTACATATGATGATGACTGAAGGAGTGGTACTAGGACATTATGTTTCTGCAGATGGAATCAAAGTAGACCCAGCAAAAATAGAGGTAATCCTTAATCTGCCTACACCTCGTACACAAGCTAAGGTACGTAGTTTCCTTGGTTGTGCAGGATATTATCGCAGATTCATAGAAAAAATTTCAAGAACAGCTGCACCTTTACATGCTTTAACTGGTAATGTGGAATTTCAGTGGTTTGATAAGTGTGATGTTGCATTTGCAGAACTCAAAAGATGGTTTCAACAGCACCGGTGCTGAGAGGACCAAACTGGAAATTACTATTTCATATATCTTCAGATGCATCAGATATCGCCATAGGCACTGTCCTTGGATAAGAAGAAGATAAGAAACCTTATGTTATTTATTTTGTTAGAAAAAATCTTACTCCCGCTGAATTAAATTACACAGTAACAGAAAAAGAATTTGTAGTCGTTATACATGCTATTAATAAATTTCGCCACTATATACCAGGCTATCCAGTTATTCTCTATACTGATCATTCTGCTCTTAAGTATTTATCTAACAATCCAATTACTAATGGATGGGTTACTTGGTGGCTATTACTATTACAGGAATTCAACATCACCATCAAGGATCAGCGCGGAAGAGAGAATATTGTCGCAGATTTCTTGTCTCGTGTACCCAAAACAAATAACTCTTTGACAGTTGAAGACCAATTTCCAGACGAACAGCTGTTCGTTGTCACTATTAAGACGTTGTGGTACGCTGATGTGGTGAATTATCTGGCATCTAGGAAACTACCATCACACCTATCATCAAGAGAAAGGAAACTAATCGTTCAGCGCAGTGCACGGTTCACCTGGATTGGTGGGTATATTTTCCACACAGGGTCTGATCTTCAATTCCGAAGGTGTGTATGAGATGATGAAATTTACGATGTCTTGAAGGCAGACCATAATGATCCCTGTGGCAGACATTTTGCAGATCGAAGAACTAGGCATAAGGTTTTACATATGGGTTACTATTGGCCCTCAATATTCAAAGATGCAAATAAATATGTCCAGGCCTATGATAGTTGTCAAAGGATGGGTCGACCAGGCCAAGCTGATGAAATTCCCCTACAAGTAAAAAGTAGTAGCAGAACCTTTCGAGAGATGGGCACTGGATTTTGTTGGCCCCTTCAACCCAAAATCAAATCAGAAAACTTATATACTAGTTGCAACGGACTATATGACCAAGTGGGTAGAGTCAGTAGCCTTGCCAAATGCACCGGAGGAAGTAGTCATTAAGTTTCTCTTTGAATTGTTTGTACGCTATGGATTACCCAGGGAAGTAATCACTAACAGTGGTCGCAATTTACAGCACATAAAATTACGGCCACTCTGCGCAATTATCACATTAAACACAGAGTTGCCTCCCCATACCACCCACAGGCAAACAAACAAGTGGAAAGTACCTATAAAGTCATGGATGCAATATTGACAATAACGGTCTCAACCAACCGTCAAAATTGGGCAGTCGAGCTTCCAAATGCCTTATGGGCCTATCGCACAACATGGTGTAACACTACTAGCTACTCTCCTTATCACCCAGTCTTTGGCAAAGAACCTGTTTTTTCGATTGAATTTGAGATCAAGACTCTAAGAATGGCCCAAGAAATTGGACTAGATCTTACGTAGGCACACACACAATGCCTACAACAACTCAATGAGTTGGATGAAGAATGCATGTTCACCCTTCAGCGCACAACTTTTATTCAGCAGTAAAGAGCTAGCTGGCACGATAAGCATATCAATAAGAAAACCTTCCAGAAGGGTGATTGGGCGCTTCTCTATGACTCTCGATTTCAGGATTTTCCTAGAAAATTGCAGACAAGGTGGTTGGGGCTGTATGAAATCAATGAAGTTCATGATAATGGAACTGTCACTTTAGTCACCATCGACGAGTCTTGTTCTCCTTTTCTGGTAAATGGACATTGGCTAGGACTCTACCATCAACCACTTTCAAAAGAATCTGTTTGCCAAGAAGTAAGTAATAATCCTACTATTCATATTTTAGCTGGCTGGGAAGGTAACCTAGCAACTTCAGCTTCATAAAATTGTGACTTTTACTAGCACTGTACATATTGTATATAGTTTTCTTTATAGATTTTGTTTTTTTTTACTTCCTAGGAAAGTCATTATAAAGAGTTTTGGAAAACAAAAACCAAAAAGGATGACTGAAAAATTAGCACTCTTTTATGTTCCTTATTCAAACTTCAAAATTGCACCTGTCTCACTTTGAAGATACAGCAAAATATAAACCGTGTTTACACAAAAGATGAATATGTCATGTTCCGCAACAAAAATCAGGCAACTACACTAAAAGAATGCGCAGTTGTAGTAAATAGAAAATTAATGTATGACATTAACCATCCAATACTTTGATCATTGAATAAACCTACCCATAAAAATTGAATGAATTTAGTTGATGACTAATCAATCCTAGATTCCCTAAAACAAAATTGTCTATGGGTGGTATCCAATTATTTAAGTAGATGATTAAAAATGGAAAACCGTCGTTGTCGTTCATCCAAATGTAACAACTGTTGTTCCCTTTGTACGATTGTTGTTCCCTTCGCGGGTAGTGTCGTTCATTTGAAAGTAACGATTGGTGTTCTCTTTGTTGTGATTGGTGTTCCCTTTGTTGTGATTGTCGTTCCTTGTTGTGGGTAGCATCGTTCAATCGAATATAACAGTTGTCGTCCCCTTTGTCACGATTTTTGTTCCTTTTTCAGGTAGCGTTGTTCATTCGAAAGGAATAGTTGTTGTTCCTTTCTCGGTTTCTCCTTATTAGCGTTCCTTTCCTTTGAAAGTCACGATTTTTCATGAACAACACGTGTTGTTGACATGTTTAGCCACTCCTTTGGGTATGACCTTCAATAATGAATTTTCAACAGCATCGCTTCTATTTATCATGATAATGATTTGTCATTTTCTTTTATGGACTATCTAGCATACTTGACCGAATTGTTTTTGGATTAATTTCTCCGAATTATCTTAATATTGTTCATAATCCTTAACCATAATTAGTTTCTTTCCCCTATATATATACATATACTTGAATGACAATTTTCCTTCATACCACAATAAGGAGTCTAAGGCACATTTTTACTTGGAATTCTTACACTTCTTACGCCATCCCTCACTCATAAGGAGTATATGAGCCTCCCTTAATAAAGCCTAAAAAAAAAATGGAAATGAAAATTAAATATAAATATAGAAAATAAAATTCTCCCACAAAGGATAGGGGGTCTCATCATGAGCCAACCTACCATGATCATAAGAGAATAACATAAGTGACATTCCCACTATGGCTACCACACCAGGGCAATGGCCTTTGGCATTTACCGTCAAAGGACAAGAGGTCTCATCATGAGCCGGCTTGTTCACTTAGGTTACGATCTGGTGAATGGCATTGTCATTATCTGGCTACCAAACCAGGATAGTGGCATTTTTGGAAAAAGATGATTCAAACTATTTATTGAGGATATGGGCTCATCTATGGGTTAAAAGGCAACCCTATCAAGGCTATGGACGTCTGTTGGCAGCAGTGGCTCTGACTGTGGTATGGAAGTTTATCTTAAATACGCTAAGTTTTTTTTGTGTGTTCCTAGACTTCCTTTCTTAACAAAAAGGCTATCATTCTAGTTATATTTAACACAAGGGAAAGTAAAAATGTTATGACATGTGGAATATTTATAAAACCTGAACAAATTTCGATTACTCGGAATATTTTTCCTTAAACATTTTTAAACATAGGTATTTGAATTTGTACTTCCCACAAAAGAGTGATTATTGTTCATGATTATTGTTAAAGTGCTTTTTGAAAGTTATTAATGATTGTTCTCCCAGCGGCGGCGACGGCGTAGTAATTACCCCTCACTTGAACTACCTGCCATCATTACACTCGCACATATCGACGGTCAAGGTCAACCTTTTCATTTATCAGGGGGGCGTATATTATGCATGTTTATCGATAGATAATAATGATTACGATTTATGGGAAAATTCATATTTCTATATATATTTGTTGTTCTGTGATTTTTACCATTTCTGGTAATATTTTCTCACAAGCTGGTCTAACTAAGTTTGTTGCCAGAAACGATAGTTGTGCTGAATTGTTTGCAGAAGGCATGGGCGACCAAAGCATCTGCCGAGAGCCCACATTGTTGCAAGTAATCGACCAAGCAAGGGAAATTTTACATCGTCTAGGGTGGACAGAATACTTCAACATATTGCAGGGATATGACATAAATATCACACTAGCATTTTTCCAGAACTTACAGAGGGGAGTCTCAGTGATTCGAGACATACAAATTCTGGTCAGTGAGGAAATTATAGCAGAGGTAACAGGCCTCCCAAACGAAGGCACACAGTGGACCGAGAAATACACATCACTCAAGGAGGCTATGGAGTCCTTCGCGGAACCAGGAGAAGAACTCAACAAAAAAGGGAAAGGACTCAACCCCGCTGCTCTCAACGAGCCATGGAGAGAGCTAGAAGGAGTAATACAGAGATATATCAAATGTGATGGGAGATACGATGTGGTGAGACCATGCCACCTAAAACTTCTAGCAGCACTAAAACAAAGGTCAGTGATAAATTTTTCATTCTTTTTAAATGTCATGTTGCATGAAGTTGTTGCAAGGACCCAAAAGGCCAAATACCTTGTCAATATAATTAGTCACCATGGACTAGTCAAATTAATAGTAAACAAGGCCTTGAGCCAAACACAAATAACTTGGGGAGATTTAATTGAGCCTGAGAGGCCCCTACAAATTGAACAGTCAGAAATTCACCATGAAATTCCCCCACAGGGAATTGAGGCAGTCCAGGTAGGAGGAGATAGTGCCCAAATTGAAATTCCAGTACCCCAGCCTGAAATGGAAGAAGACTCCACCTAGCTGGCAGAAACATCAAAGAAGAAGAGAAAAATATCAATTATTGTTCCTGAAACCTCTACTGTGAAAAGAAGAAGGGGTAAAAAGACAATTCAACTTGAAAACATTCAGGAAACTATGAAAACAGAACAACCCTTATATGAAAACATTCAGGAAACTATGCAAAAATAACAACCCTCATATGAAAACACTAAGGAAAATGTACAAACAGAGTAGCCATCACTTGAAAGCCTTATAGAACATTTCTTCAGAAGTTATGAAGTAGAGATGGCTCAAGTACTGGGAAATTTAGGGACATCAATTGCTAAGGACACAGACAGGTCTGGAGAACCTCGAGTACCAACTTTCTCTCATTCAAACCATGTCTTGGATCTTCCTGATATGGAGATGCCATCTCCTGAAGGTACAGAACAGCCAGAACCTCACATTGAAGTAAACAGTCCTTTGGAACAAACAGAGCACCCAGAAGAAACAGGGGAGCAGTCACCAGCTAATCAGAAAGACCTTGAAATTCCCCATAAACAAAAAACATTAGGCAAAGGCCACAATAAAATCAGAAAATTGAAACAGGAAAACAAGATATTGAGGAAAAAAGTTAAGAGAATAAAAGTCTTAAAACAAAAAGTTGGCATACTAAAAGAAACAATCAGACAACTTAGGAAGCAATTGGAACAGGCTGATAAGGCCCATGAGAAGAAGAAATCCAAGAGGCATAGGATATAAGGAAGAAATCCACTTCCTAGAAGGACAGTTCACACCAACTCTATTGGAACACAAACATAATTGCATGCTCCTTTAGAAACAATAGAAATAGAAACTCAAAAAGAGATTCCAGCGACAGAAGAAACAACTATCCAAACTGAAGAAGTGCTTCCAACATAATTTCATGTTCCTTTGGAAACAATTGACATAGAGACCCAAACAGATGCCCCAACAACAAAAGAGACAATTGTTCAGACTGAGGAAGCATTTCAGTCCCCTGAACATGATGTCATTATTAACAGGTTGGAGGAAAAACTGGTGCAGACCCAACAAGCCCTAACTCAATGTATAAATGAAATGGTAACAATGTCAAAACATTAGAAAGTTGTCAAAAAACTGAAAGCCATGTCAGCAATAGAGAATGAGACCTTTGTTGAGCTCAACAGATCTCAAGGAAAGGTGAAGAAAGTATAGGGCCAATTAGATGGAGATTTGGAGAAAATCAAAGAAATTTGCTATGTTTATTCTGATATAGTAGCTTGCAGGGCCCCTGCTACTAATTACACCTTATTTTTATTAGAACATTATCTGATGCTGAGAATAAAAGCTATTAGAGCAGGCAAACCTTTTGAGTTCTCCATTGTTTCTGATTTTGTTTCATGTTTTAGATAACAAGAGGATGGAGTACAATAGTTTATGTGTGAACTATACCTTCACAACTTCCTCCTAGGAGAAAACAGAAAAGAGAACCCCAGTCCTTTCATTGGGGACATATAGTTTCAGGAATTCTTGTCCTTTTCCAAAAACCAAACCAGGTGGGCTAAAGCACACAAGGTTTTCATGAAAAGGGAAACTGGACTAGACATATGGATCAGGGGGGAACCTCCTAAAACACTTAATACCATTATGCAACACATAAAATTTATGAAGAGGGAGAAGGTTGTAGAATCTTTAGCTCCCATCCACAGACATGTTATAAATTCAGGTCTACAGTATTTTAGAGAGATTAAAGAATAATCCATTTATGCTGCTAAACTAAGATGGGATGTCTCCTCAAATGCAGTCAAGAACAAGGAACCCTTTCGTTTCAGGAATTTCCACGCAGCCACCTTCAGGTTAGAGAGATATGCCAAAATGATATGGGATGAAGGTCCTGCTTGGATTGGATGTAGGTACAGTCCTCCCATTATTTGGTATCCTCCACAGGGTTATCAGAGTAATTATGAACTTCGTAAGAAGGAGGAAGATGTTTCTTTTGAAGAGATAAAAGGTAAGAATGGGTTCAGGAGACTTGGAGAAAAGACCTCTCCTCCCTACAGTATCACTGCTTTACATGTAAACTCTCTTATTGCATGAGGACATGCAAAAAGGTAAGCTCGGGGGTATGTTGAGTTGAGAAAAAGGTGTAAATATCCTCCTTGTTACCATGGTTTATGATGTATTCTTGATTGACTTTTCTATTAATTAGAAGTAATTAGGAAAGAAAATGATTAAAAAGTCTTCTAGAAACGTTATTGAATGATATTAGATCATTTTTGAATTTCGGTTTGAATTGTTTGATTTTATTGCAGAAAATGGACAATTGTTGTTACCTCAAGATAATTAAAGAGATCCTGAAGATACATACGCCATTAAAGATCGAAGGAATCAGGCGCAAAGCAGTTTAGAGGGAGATTGACTCTTTATTTTGTAATATTTATAAATAGCAAAAGCAATCCTGAGGATCTCTCGATCCTCAGGATAGCTTAATTTACCCATGTCATTGTAATATATAGAGGGTGATGAACAATAGAGACACATCCAAGAAATTCAATCAAATATTCATATCTTTGAATTGCTCTATACAAGCAGTCCATTGTAAATGATTTACCAATTATGGAATTAATGAAAGCCTTGAGCGTTTTAATCATCTTTGTGTACTGATTTTTTAGCAGTTGTACCTTCTGAAGGATGTGGGCCCAGTCGAAAGGAGTTACTGTCTCAATATGTAATCGTATCAATTTCATTTCAGTTCTGTGATTTAAATTTCTTTGCAACAGTAAGATAAATTTGTGAGTGTGTTGATTCTTCTATGAATTGGTTATGTTGTTCAACTACAAAGGATAGATGTTTCATTTGAATATTTGTGATTCTTGTTCCATTTCCAAACACTGTTAGTTTATCGTTTGAGAATTCCTTTTATTTTCGCATACAATGTTTTTTTTATCAATTTCGCATTTGTTGTCCCTTTCGCTTAAATTCGCATTTGTTGTTCCTTCTCAATTTTACAGTACTTCGTTGTTCTTTTCTAGCAGGTTAGATAATCATTGATAGATTGATTTATTAAGTAGATTAAATTATTGTTTCTTAGCTAGATGAATTCAGCAAATTGACTAATTCCTTTGATTCACAACATCTTAGTAAGTAGATTGCAATTCTGTTGAGTGAGTTTTCACTTTCAGTTTCAGAGTTTTCCATAAATGAGTTTGATTATTGCATTAATTTAGATAGACTCATATTTTCTTTAACTAAATTATCTACACGATTTAAACCTCTACAGCTATTTTTATAGACTTTGTTGACATTCTTGAAAGAGAAGACGAATCCTCGATTGATAAATTAATGTCAGACTAAGGTTGTTTTCAGTATATCTTTAGAGCCCAACACCTTTCACACTTGATACCATTCCCAATGGAAGTCCATTTTCACTCAATGACACTTTTCAAGTGAGAGAGCATTGAATTTATCTGCATTGGCATCTTGGTTTCCATTGTGAACTTTGATATCATGAGTAGATCTCTTTCACACTTAAGCTTTGCAACTGTCTACACCTCTCCTCCTTCAAGGCTAAGCAGTCATACTCTTCCTTTTATGCCCATCCATGACATATTTAACTTGATAGCTTCATATCATATGTGAGGGTTCTTGCTTTTGTAGTACCTGCAATTTATTCAGATCCTGTAGTTGTTAACTAATACTTTTGTTCCACTATTCTTGAGTTCTTTGTCCACCTTCATTACATTCTCTATATCTCTTGATTGCCTCATCCAACTGTTGTAAGCTATGTCATGCTTCCATGACTCTAATATCTAATCTTGTTCTTGAATTGATTTGATTATACCTCTAATCCTGACAAACCTGCAAGAAGCCATCTTGTTAGAATTATACATATACAAAAAAATTCAATTAAATTTACAAGTACCTTTTCTGTTTAATTTATGAAGAAAATATATCATAGTTATCCAAATTAGAATAATTATAGGCCATTCTCCTCTGAATCATCCTTCCAACGGCTATAATTTATCCCCAATCGGATATCTAAGTTGAAAGTTAGGGCTCCTCGAAAAACCACTTTCATCCCCCTTAGTTGATACAAAAAATCAAATTTCACACAGACACTTCCTTCAAACCCCTTCCCTAGGTGACCACAGCTCGAAACCGCAGGCTTAATCCTTCCTTAGACCTTTTCTTTGTTCAACACAAAAAAAAATTGGCCACTAGCCCCCTTTTACTTCGACCGATGTCTCATAGGACCAAGGGCTATGACCAAGCGCTTAGCTAAAGGTGCTTGTCCAGAGCTTTGGGTCATCGGGGATCCGGGTCTTCGGGGTTTTCATCACACTTCACATTTCCTAATTTGTTGAATTGGAGAATCTCACGAATGGACCCTTCTTCAGAGCTTCGGGGCTCCAGAACTTCGGGCTTCAGAGGTTCCGCTTATGCCGCATAACATTCCCTCCGAACATCAAACTGGCGAACTCCCAGGGCAACTCTTTGAAGCATCGCTACTCCAGTGCTCCGAATATTTATACTTCAGAGGTTTTTACAACAACAGACTCCCTTGTCCCTGAGTTATGAATCTCTAAACTTCTGGAGTCGCATCAGAAACTACGCACTAGGGGTAATACGTGTCAAAAATATAGAGATGACACATGGCCTAATCTACGGGTGACATGTGTCAAGTCATAATAAGCACAAAATGTTTGTGAATATCATAAAACAGGATGACATGTGACACACATGAAGTGGGTCCATGTCACCCTCGGTGATGTCGGCATGTCACGTCACTCTGGCGCTCCTGGACTTTCGCTAGTTCGGGATTTGAAATTTTCTTCTACCACACACCTCAAAACTCCCGAACGTCAAACTGGTGGACTCTCGATCTGTCTCTCTCTGGAGCTTCGGGACTTTGGCTAGTTCAGGCTTCAGAAGTTTCTTCTACCACACACCTCAAAACTCCCAAACGCTGAAATGGCCAACCATCGGTCTGTCGCTCTCTGAAACTTCAGGACTTCAGGCTTCGGGGGACTTCACCACATACCATTACAAATTTTCTGAACCACCAAACTTCTGAACTGTGCTTCTCCGGAGCTTCGGGACTCCGACACTTTGAGACTTCGGGCTTTGGAGGATTTTTTTCAACTCCATCCAATATTTCCTTTGAACGCTAAACTTCTGAACAATCACTAATCTGTGGACACGTGTCCCCTAACCGCGAAAGGCCTGGATTGACTCCAGACTTTGGGACTTCAGAGAAAACTTCTCCAAGTGACATAAGGACTAAAGTCTCGAATGTCGAATATTTGATAATCTATAGACACGCAACCCAGACAACGGACGGTCATGATTTCCTCTTAAGTTCGGGACTTCGGGATATTTTCTTCCTGGCAGCTTAAGGACTCGCTTCTCTTGGAGTGTCGAACCTCTGAATTGTCGTGAGATCTATGGCTCACATTTGCTCGCTCGTAGATCTGATGATTGGGATCAGATCTTCTCCATTGTGCCTCACCTCATGATCTCTGTCTGATCTAATGGCCCAAATCTATCCTTGGAGAAATCAAATGGTCAAGTACTCCTCCCTGTGATCTACGACGTAGATTCACTACAAGAATTCGGACCTTCGGGACTTTTACCTCCTTTTCATCAAAGACTTAAAAATTGTCGAAGCAACGAAGTTCAAAGGAATCTGGTGCTTAACGACCCTGCACCTTCTCCAGATCTGATGGTTGCAAAGGACATGTATTCTCCCAAACAAATCCAACGGTCTAAATCTAAACTTGATCCCACATTGGCGATCATTCCCGAATTCGAAAGGGACGGTCACGATCCTTCAATCCCTTAGTAAGGATATCAAAAGTTCTAGATTTTGTGTGGACTCTGCAATGCCATTCCTCCTTAGCTTCATGACTTCAAGGTCCTAACTCGATCTCAACCACAAGATCTTGTCTAATGGATCTGGTCCATTTCGGCCTGGTGTTTCAACCTGTAGCTCTGATACCATTTTTTAATGTACCCAACCACCCATAGGTCGGGCTATGCCACTTAATATGACTGCAACACACCCAACCACCCACGGGAGAGGCACGCTGCAGTTCAGGGACTCACTTCACAGTGACTTATCTCAATTCGAATCACTTCTAAGTTAATTAAGAGGCATGAAAATCACATGCATAAGACAAGATCCATGCTACAATATAAAAGAAATAAACAATGTTTCATGCACAGCAAATAACCAGTAGACAGGCACATTAAAAAAACATATCTCAAAGATAATTAAATACACAGCAAAAATGAACATTACACAGAAAACACAAAGAGCACTTATCTTTGCAAGTAAACATTCACAAACTGGCTGCGGACCAAGGATGTTCCTCCCAACCATAGACATTGATGTTCTTTTACTCTCAACAGTTGGTCACCCCTGAGCCAGGGATATGAATCCACAAGGACAGGTCTTAGGCCAATTCTAAACACACACCAGTTGAGTAACTAGCTCTTATGTTTCCCAACCTCACAACAAATCTGAATTTCCATCTCTCTTTCCCCTCAACTTGCACAACCCAAAGAAATGAACACCTTTCTCTGCCCTGCAGTCCCTCAGGATGCCCCACTTCTGTCTAGGGCTCTAGTGTTACTGGTCAGGAAATATCCCTACTGGAAATTCCAAGGATTCTCAGCTGTGGACAGTTCTATCTGAACTTCCATCAAGCTCATGAACACGGGCATCCATTCCCTCCTGGAATGATCAGTAAATTATATTATAGCTATTTAGCAATGGATCTCCTCTTCCAGCCATTTGTTTCCATGCTCAGCCCAAGAGAACACAAAATAGCCAAAATGAGTGAGGAAAAAGGAAGAAGAACAAGGGAGCAAGGGGAAGAAGACTAACCAGGGGAAGAGAAACCCCCAACTTCACCCAAATCCACCCTCATGTATCCATTTGTATCCATACTCACACCAAGAGCACATGAATTCAGCAAGAATGAGGCTCCTAAAGATGAAAAAGTGAGAAGGGTGTACACTGAATGAATAAGAACAAGTGAACCCCCATGTTAGAGTCCTATATTTCATAGTATCATATGGTGATTGAATATTTCTCCTTCAGTGATATTATGTTGTAAATAATATTTCATTCTGCAAATTATTTCCAAAAGAAAAAGATAAAATATAAAAATAATAAAAATGAAAAGAGGGTATAAAAGAAAAGAAAAGAAAAATAAATAAAAAATGAGAAAAAACAAGAAAACCCCATCAAAATAAAAATAAGTTTGAATCATACAGTCTAATCATGATCATAATTTTTAAATTGATGTTGTTAGGTTAGAGAATAAATTTGGCTAAACTGTCTAATCTTGGCCAAAGTAGTTAGGTAGAGGAATAAATCAATCCAACAATTTAAGTTGGATTAATGAGTTAGATGCATAGGTTAGAAGATAGGTTAGGTAAGTTTTCTTTTCAAAGAAAAGTGAAAGGGTTTGCACATTAAAATGCACCCTAAAAGGTTGAAAATAGATTAGTTTAGCATAGAAAAATAAATTATAATGCAAGGATTTCAAAAGCTAACTTTGGCTTTATTCCACATCTATTTTATCCAAAGTTCAGAAGTTGACAAGACATTTTGTCTTGTAGCACATAATATTCGTGCAAATCTCCATCGGCGACACCATCTCATACCTGATCGACGACCCTCAACCACTTCCCCCCCCCCCCCCG
>ML809901.1:200946-215125 GCA_009831015.1 Picea engelmannii
CGTTTCACACTCCCTCCTCCTATTCCCATATACCATCGACCCCCCCCCTCCGAAATCTACCTAACCTAACCATGATACCATTCATTCTCCCCTCCGCTACTACCCTCTCCCTACATGCCACCTGTCCCACACTTTATACCCGTTAGCCAATCAAACCCTTCCCCATGATCGTTAGTTGTCCCGCAATGGTCCCGTGCCACAACGGATATCACCATGTGTATTAAAACCCTAGTTCTCATCCTGTTACATTGTTTGTCAAGTAAGACACTGTGAAGACCACGCCAAGCTAAGCTGTCAAACTGCCACCACCATATCTCATCGTCAACATGTGAATCTATTTTCCGTTAATTACAGTATCTCCATCCTTTTACTGTTGATTCTGTCAATTATGGCTCCCAAGGTTAATCCTACCGACACATCTAAGAACCCAATGATTTCCCCTCCCATCGACCTGGACCACATACCTCTAGCAGATAAAGACTATAAGGTTACAAAGCCGAGGTGTGAATTCGATTTCTTTGAATTGCACTCTTGGTTGAAAGAGATTTTCCTCGACTAGAGCGATGAAATTGGACTCTGGGAGTCCAATTTTCCCCTGTATATGTTTTCTCAGACTTATCATTTCCTAGAATTTGTCCTCAGATGCCAAGCCAATTATTTGCCAGGCCAAAGAGCCATTGCCTCCCCCACTGGTGAAGTTCTGTCCACAATTACCTCTAAAACCATTGATCAAATGTTACAAATCCCTAAAAATGACTTAACCACCCCGTTCTTTGTCGAAGCCCTAAATGACCTGTACCATAAATTAGCCTTTCCCCAAAGAGCCTAGATTTTTTAGATCTTCCTCCCTAAAGATGCCTAATTTCCTAAGAAAAATCCACCATACCCCTCTTCCATTTTTACAGTGAAAGAAAACCAAATCATATCCATGTTATAATATATGTTAGGTTATTAATCTGATGAATGGGTAGATGAACTTATTCTAGGTTTTTTGTCCATTTTCTCTACAGAAGAAAACGTTGTTGTGAAATTCAATTTCAGACAATTTTTAGTTGACAATGCTCATGAACAATTCCTTAAGTTTCCAACTGAAGGAATGTTCAAATATTCGTCAATGTTGGTTTATATGTTCTTATTTTATCAAGCAGACAAGTTTCCTTTTTCACTTCAGAATTTAAATGAGCAAGGAAGCCCACAGTCAGTCATATTTTGGACCTCATTAGTGAGGAAGAACTCAACAGAGTACAACTTCATAGAGGGTGGGAGGGAAGGATTTCATTGACCAATTCATCCACCCAACCACTTGTTTGTTGAATAGTACCACAGAACCCAGGATTAGTGAAGAAATTTAGAAGGTTTTGCACCTATCTGATCAGGACAAGACATGTGACTGGTATTTACACTAGAACTACACAGAGATCAGGGTGTATGGATGTGAGTTGCCACCTCACAAATTGCCTAAATACCTCCCAATGAGGATTTTTTCATTGGAGTATATAAGGCAAATGATAAATTCAGATGAAATTCATTTTGTGGCAACCAAGAAGAAATCCCAATTCATAATCAAAACTCAAATTGGGTCTTTCATTTGCAACAGTAGAGCGGCAGGAGAAGAAGCAAACCGCCTTTTGAAGCAAATGAAGTTTCCTTTGAGATTCACTTGGTCATATGACCCATTTGGCATCATTTATGAACTCAGGACCAAACAAAAGACCACTCCCTATGTGAACACACAAACGCCAGAGGTTGAAAGGTATATGAACCAGGTTGGCTGGGAAGAAAACACCTTGCAAGAAGTAGTGGAACATCCTATCTCTACAACCACTTCACAGACCACTACACCTCAAAATAAATAAGAGAAAAGATCAAGCAAGGAAGTTTCTCCTTCAATCACAGAGGTATCAGCTGAAGATTTTCAAGTATACAGAAAGAGGACTAAAACCAGTCACACATCAGATTTTCTTAAAGAGGGAGAAGCGCAGTCCACCATAGTTTTGGAAGGACCACATTCTTCAACCCAGTCAGATAGCATATTTACAAGTTCTCCATCATCACCGGCCTCTCAAAGAAATCCAGATACAACTCTGACAGCTGAATCAGTTCATGGACAAAAGTAGACAAATATAAGGAAATCAAGCAAAGGAATGAGCTTCTCAACAACAACACTTACACTCAATTCTGGAAGCAAACCTCTACTACTCAGCACAGACTATTTTCAGCGTTTGACACAAATAAGGGAAGATTGCAAATGGAATTCTTACAGGCACAATTCCCCCATCTAAAGACAACAGCAGATTACAAGAAGACTCCTTTTGAATTTGATATAAAATATGTCCATCCTGTAGACCAGATGGATATGCATAGACAGACAAGGGAGATAATATTTTCAACTCGGACAAATACCTCAATGACTGCTTCTAAATTGTAGGTATCCCTGAATAATATCCAGTCCCAATTAAAGCTTGAGAAGATCTCTTCTTTGGTCAAAGATAATAAAATAAAATCATTGGTAGAGATAGTTCTCAAGATTGGATATGATCCAACAAATGTCAAAGAAGTAGAGGAGTTGATAAAGAAAAAGAATGATGATATAGAATCACTCAGGAAACAGTTGAATCTTCTAGCAACAAAGGATTCACAAACTAAAGAAGTGGCTGAGACGGAAATACAAAAAGAAGAAATGTTAAAATTGATCATGGAGAAAAGTGCACAAATAAGGGAAATGGAAGCAAAGATGGACAAGCTGATAAAAGAAAAAGAGCAGAATGTGCAGCTGGCCATGATTCCTCTAGATGCAGTGCCTCTGATAGGGATCAGAACAACAAAAGTTTATATATCAACATCAATCCCAGTAGCAATCCCAGTACAAATCTCAGATGCCTCTAATAAACTAGTAAAATCTATGGAGGATATGTCCATACAAGGAGCATAAATTAAAAAGTTACAGGAAGAGGTAAAGGCATTACAGGAACTGAAAGAAATATTCCATGCTTCTCATCAAGTAGAAATGCACAAGTCTCATAGTCTTAGCCAAAAACTGCAGTAATTGGGGAAAGAAACAGCCATGTCAAACACATTAGCCCAAGCTAAGGAAAACATATGGACATATATCAACAGATCCATGACAGAGATTTGGCCCTCTATTCAGAGCATTTTTTAGACACATGAATAAATCCAGAAAGTTATAGGAGCCATTGAAGTTATCAAAGAAGAATCGGGAGAAAAGCCAACAAAGGCCACATAACTCATCAAGTTTATAAACTCTAAAAATAAACAAGAGTTATAAGAGATGGAAATAGAGGACAGAATTGAAACCATCCTGGAAATAAAGAAGGTTCTGACCAAGAAAGGCCTCATGTTGCAGCTAGAAGAAAAGTCTCAGGTTATGGACATATGTATCCAAAGGTTCTTCAGCAAGTTTGAGGTACTACACAAGAAAGGGCTTCCTGGATTGTTAGTGTTAAATGACAAATTGATCACTCTGCCTGATTACAACCAGAAATTGAAGACAGTGGAAAAGGACAATTCAAAGTTTGCAGGAATACAGGGAAGCACTACTGGGAAATCTTTCCTGGAGACATTACAGTTTGACTTGAGCATTCAACACAAAATAAAACATATTTTCATTACTAAGCATACTTTTTCCAAGTACACAAAGATGGATGAAATATAAAGAAAACTACTCAAGATATCAATCCCAAGTAAAAAGAGGTGGGATAAGCTATGCGAGTTACTTGAGTAAATACAAGTTCGGTGTTTCAGACAACAAGGAGTAACAACTAAGCAAAGTCAAAGAGATAAGTCATCAACAACTTCCACCAAATCAGCGCCAGAAATCCGAGCAGATCTATAAGATTCCTACATTTTTGTAATTATATATTCAGTTAGTTTAGATATCCCTCCAAAATATCTCAATCATCTATGATAGGATCTGATGTAAATAATTGTATAAATACTTCTCCTTTCGAAGTATCGAGGGTTGTTTTTTGCATCCATCAAAGCTATTGTGTATTATTCAAGAGGATCGACCAGTAAAAAAAAAAACGACTCTTTCACAGAATTCTCATGTTAGACTGTTGGTGATGTGCATCTCTCTATGTTTATGTTTTTTCATTCTTTGTAATAATTTTATGCGTTTCCAATTCTAATCATTCAAAGAAGGTTAAAGAACAAAATTTATCCCAATATACTTTGTTTCTAGTTTTTGAGTGATTTTCATGTTTTTCAACTGAAATAAAGTAAAATAATTCTTAACTGCTCTTTTGCTTGGTGGATTTTCCTCTCCTTTCTTCCTATTCACTTCATATAATTTTATCAGATCCAAACAGTCTTACTACCCTGCCTTGTGAAGAAGATTTATAAAATATG
The DNA here is from genome assembly GCA_009831015.1 of Picea engelmannii. Classification (NCBI taxonomy): domain Eukaryota; kingdom Viridiplantae; phylum Streptophyta; class Pinopsida; order Pinales; family Pinaceae; genus Picea; species Picea engelmannii. Next base: position 205,315 of record ML809901.1, read on the forward strand.
AAATTGATCTCTTTTCTAAAAGACGGACCCCATAGCCCAAAGGAAATTTAAGCAATCAATCAACCCGATATTTTAAACAAACAAACAAACCTTGTATTTTCATAACTTGCCTAATATCCTAAACCAAACAAATATAAATCCTACAGAGAGATCCCTCTTTGAAGCTGGCAGGGCTAGATCCCAACTTCCAAAGTGGTTTTGTAGTTACCTCTGTCTTTTCTTCCACAACCTCTGGAAATTACAGAGTGATAACATAGTGGCGACCATACTGGGGAAAAAACAATCTTTCCAACTTCTACAGATTATCTTCCCTAGTAAGAAAACTTTATTTCTGGACAATCAAATATTCAAATCTTAAGAGATAAATGTTCAAAGGTTGTAAAACTTTGTAAATAATTAAGTAGGTTTTTTAAGTTTAAGTTCTGGCTCCAAAAAGAATTCACACCAGATCTCATCAATCCAGAACCTGTAAAAGTTGTAGATAACCTTGAAAATTTGATTAGGAAAAGAAGTCTAGCAGAAAGTCAAGGGAGTAGTAGTCCTCCTCCTAAAGAAACCTCTCTCCCATAGAAATTTGTCACAATCCAAGATATTCAGTTAGATCTACCATTTGAGAATAGTCTATTCAGAACCAAGTCTGAAAGCTTTGTGGATGAAATAGTATTAGATCAATCCTTTCTCCAACCCAATACACCTGAAAGACAATCTCTTGAGTCATATCTTGATCAACAAATCCTTCAAAAATTTTAGAAGTTAAAATATCTAGCATCAGACTTTTATCAAGCTTTGCATTAAGCCTACATTCAATAGTCTGTTGAACTTTCTGCCATGACCATTTCTGCATCGTCTATTAATCCTCAACTAGTTCATCCTATATCTACGAGTCCTGCTTCTTCTGTATTTTCCACTACCTCTCCATCAACTTCACGGAAAGTGATCCAACCTGTCGTAGGAGTTTTTGCATCTACACCTTCCACAAGCTCACATGTTATCTATCCTCCTATACGAATCATGGAAACAATATATGCTCCCCTCGTTTTGGCTGCTCCTTTACATAATATGCGCCAAGACTATCAAACTAGGATTCCTCAATTTGATGGCACTAGAACTATGACTTCACAACAACATGTTGATAAGATGAATGAGTTCTTTGGCCTGCAAGAAGTAGATGAGGAAGATGTTAAAATGAGATTGTTCGCCCAAAGCTTAAATGGACAAGTCAGGAAATGGTTCAAATCCTTACCAGCTTCTAGTCTAAATGGCATCATTGCTTTTCACCAATCATTCCTTAACAGATGGGAAGTTAAGAAAAATCCACTTCAAATATTGTCTGAATATGAAAGTATCAAAAGATCCCCTGGGGAAATTGTGCAGGGCTATTGCACTAGATTTAATAACATTTATAATTCAATTCCAAAAAATATTAAACCCCCACAAGGTCTAGCTTTGATTAAATTCCCTGATGGTTTTGATGTTGATATGTCTTATCAATTGAGAGAAAGAAACCTTGCAACCTTGGAAGAGATGCAGAGAGATGTTGTGAGTGTAGAGGAAAATATGTTAGCTAAGAGGGCTAGACAAAGAACAGAGAAGAGAGTAACTATAAAATAAGAGCCTTCTACCTCTTCTTCTAATGCTAAACTAGACTCTTTAGTTAGAACTATGGAAAGGATGATGGGCAGATTAGACATTGTTGATAGAACTCCTCCTAGAGAAAATCAACCTGGTCCCCAAATTAGAAATCCAAAATTTAGGAGAAATCAACCCCAAATAAAAAAAAAGAGAACCAAGAGAACAAAGAGGTCCATATCAACAGATCGGGCCTCCTTTTCAAGAAAATTATGTTGATGAAGAGGAAGAATAATTTGAAGGCCTTGATGATGGTCACATAAATTTAATGGGAATAAATGATAATGATTCTATTTTTCTCACTCAAGATGAACATGATCTTTTCCTTCTTTCACAAACTGAAATTGATGAGGAGGAATCGGATAAATAAGCTTTCGAAAATGAAATTATGGAAGTCCATAGGCAGTATAACCTGAGGAGTAAGAAGTCAAATGATAATCCTACTAAAAAAACTTCTAATAATTCCACTAAAAAGACAGTTGACACATCAGCCAAGAAAACTCATGATATTGCCCCTAAAAAGAATACAGAAGTTCCAACCAAAAGAACATCTGACTTTGTCTCAAAAACAACTCAAACCGATATTCCCTCTACTAGTCATCTCAAAGATACTTCGCAAAAGGATGTTGTTGAGAAACAAGATTTTTCTAACCAGAATAAAACTCAAACAACATTCAACTTTGAAAATGAATTAGAAAAACTTAAGATACACATTCCTCTAATAGAGCTTATGAATAAAAATGCATATAGATCACAAGTGATAAAATCTTTGAACATGGAGGCAGGTACAAATATAGTAAATATTGTTGATGATCAACCAAAACTATTATTTGGGCCTGAAGTTGATGTAAAACTTGAAAATGGAGTTCTACCCCCATTCTACATTAGTTTAAACAATCATGACAAAACTCTACACAATGTCATGCTTGACTTTGGTGCTTCACACAACCTTATGCCTAAAGCAATTATGGAAAAATTCGGACTTGATATCACTAGACCATACAAAGATCTGTATTCTTTTGATTCAAGAAAAGTAAAATGCATAGGTCTCATTAAAGATTTGTGTGTTATTTTAGCACAAATACCAGCCAAGAGTTTGGTAATGGACATAGTTGTTGCTAATATACCTCATAAATATGGAATGTTATTGTCTCGCTCATGGGGAGCTAAGTTACAAGGAACACTTCAACTGGACATGTATTATGCTATCATCCAACTATTTGGTCAACATAGGAGATTATATAGGGAGACACTAATGAAATACATGGTCAGTAGTCAAGATAAACCACATAATTATCCCTTATATTTTTTTCATTTAGACCTTGATTGTTTCATTTTGTATAATGATGGAGACATAGGAAAACAAATTGCCAACTTAGAAAATGATGTTTATAACATTGAAGAGGAAAAAACAGTTTTTGAAGAAGATGAAACAGTAATGGTGGAATATGATAAACAAAATGAACCTCTGTGGAGCTTAGAATTTGATGGGATTGTTAGTAAGGAAGGATCAGGAGCAGGTGTGTGGGTCTCAAATTCAAAAATAAATCATTCAGAAGGTCACTCCTACAAGTTAAATTTTCAATGTACCAACAATATAATTGAATATGAATCCTTAATGCTAGGTTTACAATTTTTAAAGAAGCTTGGTGCTAAGAGAATTTTAGTTCGGGGTGACTCTGAACTGATAATAAAACATATCAACGGTGAATACTCTGCTAAACACCAAAGATTGAGAACTTATAGGAATGTTGTCCTAGAGTTTCTAGAATTATTTACTAAGTATGACTTATCAGCCTTTCCCAGAGACCAGAACATTCTTGTTGATGGTCTGGCTACCTCAGCAAGTACTTGTAAAATACCATTTCATCCTCATCTCCAATACACAGTTGAAGTAAAGAAAAGACCAGTTGTCCCAGATAACATCAGATATTGGCAAGTATTTGGAAATGATGAACAAATTGAAAAAATTTTACAATCAAAAAATGAATCTGAATGTGCCAATATAGATGCAGATTTTGACGATGAAGAAGAAAATGTGAATGAGTTAGATTCAAAATAAATTGATCAAAAACAAGAAGATATAGACATATTGCAATTGAAAGACAATGTTTTTCTTAGAGGATTAGTTATAACATACCTGGCCACCCAGGTCGGGTCATGCCACCGAAAAGCTTTGATGCTCTGATGCCATATTGTAACATCCCCAACATCCAACTGGGTTATGCCACGTAAAAAATTTCGAACTGTATGCAAATTAAAACATATACACACAGAAACTCTTGCGAAACTTTATATATATAACTTAAAACAGATAAATACATTTTGTAAATGCACATATTCATGAGGAAATAATAGTGAACATATACATGCAGCATAGACAGGCAATACCCATAAATCTAAAGACGGGAATAAACCATACACAGGAAAAACCCATAAAAATAAACACATAAATAATAATACAGCATGAAATTTAACACACAATTGACACTTATCTTGGTAAGAATATCACCAACTACATGCATACCTTCCACGAACCTCCCATCATTAGACTACGTTTCTCATCACTCTCAGCAGTGGGTCACCCCCGAGCTGGGATTAAACTCCACCCCGGTAAAGGGATTCCTAACCAGGCTCGTGTATCTCAAACAACGGGAAAGACTATGTCACGAGTGCCAACTCAAACTAAAAGCCTACAGTCCCTCATTCCCCACATGCCTGTCCCACCCCAAGAAGTGTGTCCCTTCTCTGCTCAACAGTCCCTCGGATGCCCCACTTCCTTTCCAGGGCTTCAGCAACAAGCCAGACAGGAAGTCTCAGAGCCCTGTAGTTGCAGTTTAGCACCTTCGGGAATCAATTCCCAACAATTATCTCACCTAGAGAGAAATTCCTAACGGACCTGACAACCCACCTCTTCAGTCTTCCACGGGCCTAACAACCTACCTCTCCAGTCTCCCATGGGACTAACAACCCGCTTCTTCATTCCAGCTCCCAAGCTAACTAGGTATAGGTACAGGTATTGGTACGGGTATGGGTACAGGTATAGGTACAGTGATAATAACAGAAAGGTACAGAGGACAACTCAATGAGTGAGTGAATAATGATGGAATGATAGGAAAATGAACTAAGTCCAAGCTATATGTATGCATGTCCCCAACTTGACACTTGTCATGTTAAGAACCACTTTGGCCCACTTGTCCCCATCCTTAGAACTTAGGATAAAATAACTATCCATACTTTATACTTTAGTCCCCCATACTCTTTTATCATGGTCGGTCTACATGCAACAATGTATTATATTAATGATAACACATATAAAAAAATAGGCTCACTGGCCTTTAGCATCTAGGCTCTTTGGCCTAACTCCACACATAAGCCTCCTAGCTTATAATAACTAGCTCACCAGCCTATAAAACCCAACATATACACAAAGTCTCCCTGGCCTCAAAATCGTGCGCACTTAAGTTTGTTGTGCACGATATCATGGAATGTGCACACTTCATCATTTTAGTGCATAGTACATTTGTGCGCTATAACATGGAATGTACATGCAAAATGATATCAAACATCTCACCAGCTTAAGTACAACTGCATTTACATTTACAATTGGGTTCCACCTAGGGGTATTACAATCCCCTCCCCTTATTTATGCATTGTCCTCGGTGCATTATGTACACATATTAGCAAGATTTCCAAAATATTCAAAAAGATGTGGATATTATGCCTGCATTGCATCCTCATGCTCCCAAGTAGCGTCCTCAGGACCATACCAGGTCCATTTGACCTTTACAAGCCCTATGGCTCAATTCCGGAGTTGTTTGATTTTTCGGTCCAAAATGCGTACCGGATGCACTTGGGTAGTAGCGCCTTCTTGCTTCACCTGAATCACATTTCAATCAATTACATGATTAGCATCAGGTATATATTTCTTGAGCAATGATACATGGAATACATTATGAACAGACATATATGCAGGCAATGCAATTATATAAGCTACTAGAACAATCCTCTCTAGGATTTCAAATGGCCCACAATAACGAGCTTCCAACTTTGAACAATTTCTCAACTTTAGGGAACTTGTGTTGGCCTTAACCTTCAAGAATACATGATCGCCCACTTTAAAATCCCTGTGATTTCTACCCTTGTCATCATAGATTTTCTACCTGTCTTGGGCAGCCTTTAAATTTTGTTTAATTTTCAACATTTGCTCTTCCATTTCCCTGAGTAATTCTGGCCCAACCACTGCTCTATTTGTTGGGTTGTCCCAGCTTACCGGTGTGTTTCACCTTCTGCCATAAAGTGTCTCAAATGGGCTCATCTTTAGAGATGCTTGGTACCCATTGTTATAAGAAACTCTACTAAGTGTAGGTAGTCTTCCCATTTTGATGGTTTATCCATCACATACATCCTCAACATATCCTCAATCACTTGATTCACCCTCTCTGTTTGTCCATCTGATTCTGGATGATAAGTTGTGCTAAAATTCAAATTTGTTCCAAATCCCTTAAATAATCCTTTCCAAAAATTTGATGTAAATTTTGGATCTTTGTCAGACACAATTGTTCTGGATATACCATGTAATCGAGCAATTTCTATGATATAAACATCAGCAATGTTGGGTGCCTTGTGAGTAAGCTTTACTGAAATAAAATGGGCAACGTTAGTAAGCTTATCCACTACTACCATAATAGAATCATGTTGTTTGTTTTTTCTGGGTAGTTTGGTGATGAAATCCATTATTACAATTTCCCATTTCCACTCAGGAATGGGTAATGGTTGTAGGAAACCAGTTGGGTGTCTATGATCAACCTTTACCTTTTGACACTCCAAACATTTGGCAATAAAATCAACAACTTATTTCTTCATTCCTAGCCAATAATATTGGCTCTTGACAACTACAATAGTTTTCTGATAACTCAGGTGCCCAGCATAAGGTACATTATGAATTTCTCTCAATATCATATTTTTCAATTCCTAGGAATTTGGTACATAAATTTTTCCCCTGTATATGAGAATTTCATCATTTTCTAGCTTATAGTCTTCAATTTTCTGCTGCAAAATACCTTGTTGTAAGTTTGCCACTAATTCCTTGTATTGCAAATTTGATTTTGCAGCTTCTATAATTTTGTATTTCAAATCTGATTGGTACATGCTAATGGTTGTAGCATGCAACTCATGCACTCTTCTTCTGAGTGCATCAGCCACTTTTTTCTCTTTCCCTTTGATATGCTTTATATCAAAGTCATATTCACTAAGAAATTATAACCACCTTCTTTTCCTAGCATTTAGAGTTGGCTGATCAAATAAATATTTTAGACCATTATGCTCTGTCCTTGGCTCGAAACTTTTCCCCATGAGATAGTGCCTTCACTTCCTCAAGGCATGTACTATGGCTGCCAACTCCAAATCATGAGTGGCATAGTGCCTTTCATGCTCCTTCAACTTCCTTGATTCATAACATACAACAAAACCATTTTGACTGAGGACTCCACCAAGTCCTTCTTTACATGCATTTGTGCATACAATGAAGTCTTCATTTGGATCTGCAATCCTTAGTATTGGAGCACTTGTTAATAATTCCTTCAAGTGTTGGAAACTCTTTTCACAATCCAATGTCCACTGAAACTTCACACCCTTCTTTTGCAAGGAAGTGATTAGGTGTGTAATCTTTGAGAATCCTTCAATAAATCTCCTATAGTAGCCTGCAAGGCCCATGAATGATCTGACCTCTGTCACATTATTTGGCATTGACCATCCTCTAATGGCTTCTATCTTCTCAGGATCCACTACTATCCCTTCCTCTGAAATGATATGCCCCAAATAATGAATTTGCTTCTGATAAAATGAGCAGTTGCTCAATTTGGCATACAAATGATGATCCCTTAATACTTGTAATACCATCCTCATGTGTTGTTCATGCTCTTCCTCTGATTTAGAATATATAAGAATGTCATCTAAAAATACAATGACAAACTTGTCTAAGTATTCTCTGAAAATACCATTCATTGAACACATGAAGGTAGTTGGTGCATTTGATAACCCAAATGGCACCATTGTGAACTCATAATGACCATACCTTGTCCTGAAAGCAATCTTGATGATGTCTTCTTTTTTAATTCTTACTTGATGATAACCTGACCTAAGATCAATCTTGGATAATATTTTTGCATCTTTCAACTGATCAAAGAGGCCATTGATCCTTGGAAAAGGGTACTTATTCTTCAGAGTTACCTTGTTCAACTGCCTAAAGTCAATGCAAAGTCTCAATGTTCCATCCTTTTTCTTCACAAATAAAACTAGGACACCCCAAGGTGACACACTTGGGCATATATATCCCTTCTGCAGGAGCTCTTCAAGTTTCATTTGCAACTCCTTCAATTCTAGTGTACTCATCATGTAGGGAGTCTTGGATACTAGAGTTGCTCGAGGCGTCAAATTTATGGATAAATCAATGTCTCTTTTAAGGGGTAATCCTGGTATTTCCTTAAACACATCTTCGGACTCTTTTAGGACTGCATAATCCTCAATGATTGACACCCTATCTTTAGGTGTTTCTTCCATATGAGCTACAAATATTTGACACCCTTTTATGTAAGATTTCATCAGCTGCAATGCTGAAATTTCTCTGATGGTTATTGCCCTAGGAATTTCGTGCATTGTCCTTAGGTTCCCTTCCTCATCCAAGCAAGTAAATTCCTTGTTATGACATTCTAGGATAGCACGATGTTGGTCCAACCAATCCATACCAATTAGACAGTCATAGGAACCTAAGGGCAAGATGTTTAAATTTGCCTTGGTGTTCACTCCATTCATGTCCATAAGACATGACTTAACCATCTCATTAACTTTTCTTTTGGCTCTAGTAGCCAACTACACCAACCAATATTTTCCATGCTTGCTTCTTGGCAAATGCAAACTTTCCACCATGTTAGGATCTATATAACTATGACTAGATCTTGAATCAATTAAAATAATAATGGTTTGGTTGTTCATCAAACCTTCCACTTCAATCATATGTGACTGGTACTTTTCTTCCTTGTTGTACAGGGTTGCATAGATCCTTGGTACACTTCCGCCCGTGTCCTCTACTATTTCAACTTGTTGTACATTGTGAACAATCCTCACTTCTTCACCTCTATGAGGGCAGTCTCTAAACATATAATCTCCTTTACAACCCCAACATTGAATAGGTGGTTTCCTTGGCCTTTGACCCCCTGTCTCTATCATTTGGGGTTCTCTGGAAGTTTTTTGTCCCTAAGGATTATCTCTGAAGAATTGTGGCCTAGTTCCCTTCTTCCTTTGATCCATATTGAATTTATTTTTTTCTTCCCAAGCTTTTTGGAAAGTTGGCCTTGCTTTTTTCTGATCATATAGGCATTTAGCTCACCTTCTGGTCTCCTCCAATGTTTTGGGATCATCATATTGTATTTTGTCACTGATGAATGATGGAAATCCACTCAAATACCTATGAATCTTAACTGTCTCATCCTTGATGAAAGAAACATACTTCAGTAGTTCTAAAAACCTTCTTTCATATTCATCTATGGTCATACTCCCAAACTTGAGTTCAAAGAACTCTTTCATTTTCTTGTCATAGTATCTCTTAGTCAAGTATTTCTTTTCAAAATACTTTTTGCATTCCTTCCTAGTAACATTTTTCTCTTTAATGTGTTGCACCTGCACAAACTGATCCCACCACATGGATGCATTTCCCTTGAGTTGATAGATGGAAATTCTTCCTTCTGCATGAGAAGAATAATTATGCAATTGAAAATACTTTCTCATGCCCAACATCCATGTCTCTGCATCTTCATCCTTCTTGTGCTCACCATCAAATGTAGGAGGTTTTATTTTGTTCATTTCTCCTCGTAGCTCATCCACCCCAGACCTATTATGCTTCATGATAGGGGATGGACTTGAGTTGTTGTGTGCTCTCTTATTGGAATTCCTCGGGGAGTGATGGTAATGTCTGTTAACACTTATTGTTCTTCTTTTCTCATCAGGAGACCTATGACTTCTTGATTTGCTTGAACCACTCTCCTTATCCAATTTCTTTTCTATTATGTTCAAGCTCTGCATTAACTTCATGTTGAAGTCCTCTTGTTGCTCCTTGTCTTTCATAAGCCTTTCATTATTATGGCTTTGGACATCCTTCTGCAATTTTTTAATGGTCTCTACCATA